>PISX010002269.1:0-165436 GCA_004024625.1 Mellivora capensis
CACCCCCCGCCCCTTCAAAACCCTCAGGTTGTTTTTCAGAGTCCATAGTCTCTCATGGTTCATCTCCCCCCCAATTTCCCTCAACTCCCTTCTCCTCTCCATCTCCCCATGACAAATTATATTTCTTAGTCTCTTGTTTTGCCTCAAAAAAGCCAAATTTTTTTAGTCATTTTTTAATAATTTTGACACATACAATAAATAAATCTCACATGTGCCACATACCTCCACATGCATACTTGTAACATGTTTAATTGGTGGCTTTTTATGAAGTGTCCCTTTTCTCTCCCATTCATGAAATTCTCTCAGAGCATGCATTGAGTAAGAGATAGTGTGCAGGAGAAGAGGGCAGACTTTACAGATACATAGGTAGACATCTGTCTAGGTTCTGACACCTATGGTTGTAAGACTCTGAGGCAAATTCTTTAACTTCCTCAAGGCTTAATTTTCTTATCTTTAAAATGCGGGCAATAAAACATAGGTCTTAGAGATTTAATGAGAAAGCAACGAAATGTTTGTAAAGTTCTTAGCACATTTGACACATAATAAGTGTTCAATAAATGGTGGTCTTAAAATGGTGGTGTTCTAGTTTATTTAGAAATTTGTCAGGGGCTTTGAACTCTACTGGAGGAATAATTTCCTCACAACACAACCTCCTCATAGACCATGACGTAGCCATGTATGATGGTATCACTTTCTACACAATACATCATTAAAAGACTTAAGTGGTTGGGGGTACCATCCAAGTCCTCATATGTAGACTGGCCTCCTCCAGACTCAGGTGAGCCCAGAGAAGAGGTGCAGAGTGCAGTATGGATGTGGTATGGCCCCTCTGCTGTAAAGCCCCCTAAATTGCTAAAAACAGAAATGTGGCATCAACCTTGATGGTGAATCACTGCAGTGAGTGGTTACTTTAGATAAAGCTTTTGAAAAGAACATTTTCTTATATTAGGACTTCATTCTGGGGCTCATAGATATTATACAAGCATCTACAAAATTCTTGCATTTACTTGTACACTTAGTGAAATGTCAAAGATTCTGAAATTAGTAAGAACAATACTCAAAACTGTGAGCCAACATTTGGCATCATCTAGAGGCAGATTCAAGTCTCCACTGCTTCACTTACTAGCCATGTTTCCTCGAGTGAATTACTTGACTTCTCTGAATCTCCTTCCATAGCTGTACAGTGGGAATGATTATAGCATTGACTTCAAAGGCAGGGAGTTTGAGAATTCCATGAGGCAATAGATATAAAATGTTTAGTGCAGTACCTGGCACATTCAACAAACTCAAATAATATAAACCCTCATATTTTTCCCATTTGAACTCACTTTTCTGATTTCCTATATGATCTCACTTGGGAACATTCTTATTTTTATATCTACATTTATCCTCCATTTATCTCCATACCACACTCACTTTTTCTGATCGCTTGTGTTCAGAGAAGCTGTGTCTACAGCAAAGAAAATTCAGCTGTGGGATGAAATGGAGTTGGAAGGATGACAGAGGACCTAGTGTTTGGATTTCTTGGATGAGTCTTAACTGGGAGGTTAGTCGGGAAATGTAACCGACACAACTCATTATTCTAGGAAGAGATCTGACCAAATATAAGGGACCACAGGGACCAGGACAGGGGAGGAAAAAGCCATTCTGGCTGGTTCTCAATTCAGAGTTCTCATAATGGTCATCAGGAGTAAACAAGCTCACTGTGTTCTGAGAACCTTCTAGTATATAAGAGAGAGAGATTCTCTGAGTGGTGTTGCTTGAGGCTTCCTTCCATGCCTGGGAATGTCAGCAGGCTATTTGGTATGATCTAAACCTGATTATAATTTGGCATGTATAAACCACCATCTGCCCACATGATTCATCTTAGCCATTGCAATGGTATGGATTTAATAACATTGGGATGTTTCTAGGTGAGACAAGAGGTAAGAGTAAATGACGTATTTAAATTAACATATATTACGAAGATTAGGAGAGTACCAAGCAGTTTATGATATATCTGGTATAGACAGGAAAATCCTATGGAAATTTTAATCCTCAATTACAGTGAATTCAGTATACCACTAAAATGGCCTCACTCCTCCCTTTTTCTAAATTAATTAATGCTGTCCTCATTTCCAATAGAACTGAGTGGCTGTCTTTTGTTCAGCTTGCCTAACAAAGCAACTGCAGACCTAACCAGTGCCTAGAAGAATCCAGCCGGCTGCTAGAAAACTCAGTGATGTTGCAGGATGTTGGACATAAAACCTGTGATTTCTGGGACCATCAGGAGAGTTGCCAAAAGATGTAACAGCAGATTGTGGCCGAAACGACTACTCAGCACCATGTCTTTCTAGCCTCTCCTAACATATTCATCTTTTCCCTTCCACTAACATCCTCCCAACTGCCTCAGAAAAACACACTTGCACACATACATTCACCTTAATATTTACACACTTACTATATTTCTCTACCCCTTCTTCAGTCTCCTCCTTTGCTTAAAAAAAAAAAAAAGTAAACTTTAGGTACCAGATTCCTATAATATTAATTTTTCCTTCTGATATCTAAACTTATTACCAGATAACTATGTATTAGTTAGTAGTTCAGGAAACTAGAAACTTCATATGTAAGAAGTTACTCTCTTGGGTTAATAAAGATTATATAAGGCAGAGAAATTGCAACGAAGCTGAAGAAATACTTGTTGTTTCTTTAGAATGGTTGTCTATTATAATTCTCCCTAAGCTATAAGCCCGGTGAAGGTGGGGATTGTGACTACTTTTTCACCATTGTATTGTCAACATTTAAAATAGTGCCCAGTGGGGCATCTGGGTGGCTCAGTAGGTTAAGCCTCTGCCTTCGGCTCAGGTCATGATCTCAGGGTCCTGGGATCAAGCCCCGCATTGGGCTCTCTGCTCAGCAGGGAGCCTGCTTCCCTTCCTCTCTCTGCCTGCCTCTCTGTCTCCTTGTAAACTCCATCTGTCAAATAAATAAATAAAATCTTTAGAAAAAAATAGTGCCCACTATATGGTAAGCACTCAATATGTATTTGCAAATGGCTAAGTTCAGAGAGCACCTGCTGCATGACAAGCATTGACTTAGGTCCCAAATAAGATGAAGCCTCAATATTAAAGATCTTCACGGCATATAATGAGCTGTGGGAATACAGATGAGGAGCAATGGCCTCTGCTCATGAGGTGGTAGTGGAAGACACAGGAAATAATATGAAGAGGATTTAAATTTTAAGCTGGACCTGGACAAGGAAGTAGGAGTCCCCCAGAGAAAGGGGAGAGTGGAGAGAATACTCTAGGCAAAGAGAATGCTTGATAATGCATTTGGGAACCATATGTGAAAAGTGTGGTTAGAGTACAGGCTCTATGTGAATAAAGCCTTGAATGGTGACCAGAATTGGAACTTCATCCAGTAGAGGGAGCCATTTAGGATTTTTGCCAGAGAATCATAATTCTGGACTCAACGTGAGTGAATGGATGAACAATGGAAAGCTGGAACAATGGCGACTTGTTTGGTAGATATTTCAAATGTGTTTGAGGGAGCAGAGGAGGGCCTGAATGAGAAGCCAGTTGATAGGTTTGGTTGGACAGGATAGTTACAGGCCACAGTGTGGAGATAGGACTAACAAAATTCAGCTACTAATTGAAGCACAAAAATAAAATAACTGTCACTTAAAAGTTTCTCTATGGAGGGGCACCTGGGTTGCTCAGTCATTAAGCATCTGCCTTCAGCTCAGGTCATGATCCCACGGTCCTGGGATCGAGCCCCACATCGGGATTCCTGCTCAGCAGGAAGCCTGCTTCTCCCTCTTCCACTCCCCCTGCTTATGTTCCCTCTCTCACTGTGTCTCTCTCTGTCAAATAAATAAATAAAACTCTTAAAAAAAAAAAAAGTTTCTCTATGGAGTGATGTGCGTAGTCAAGGGACATTTATCAAGACAGCAAATGGAAAAGTAGAGACAGTTGGGAAAATGAGTACAGTTTAGGTTTATTGATGGAGCCAGCTTTGATAGTTTCATGGTGATGAACAATAGCAATTGGGGAATGTGGGTCAGATCTCAGAAGAAGTGTCTGCGGAACAGACAAAGTCAAGAGTGATTGGCTTTAGGGATGCCTGGGTAGCTCAGTCCACTAAGCATCTGCCTTTGGCTCAGGTCATGATCCCAGGGTCCTAGGATCCAGCCCTGTGTCATTGGACTTCCTGCTCAGTGGGGAGCCTCCTTTTCCCTCTCCTTCTGCCCCCTGCCCTCCCCACTTGTTATCTCTCTTGTGCATGTGCTCGTTTGCGCTCTCTCTCAAATAAATAAATAGATAAATAAAATCTTAAAAAAAAAAAAGAGTGATTTGCTCTAGAGGTGACAGTTGAACTCTTTGATGAGATCACTAAGGTAGAATTAGCAGATAAATAGGCAAGGAGACTAAAGACTAAATCTTGGGAGAATGTCTCCATTCAAGAGGTAATAGAGAAAGGAAAATGAGTGAAAGAATAAAGAAGAAACTGTCAGAAAAACAAAAAACAATAGTACACAGTAATGGAAACAGGAAATTTCAAAAAAGAGGGAAAATGAAGTGTCAAATGTTGAAGAAGCCTGAAGACTTAAAAGCACGAGCCTGGTATTTAAAAAGTTTTAAATGGGTAACTTTGGAAACTATAATTAATTGGTGACTGTGGAATTCAGATTACTGGGAGTTAAGAAACAGCTATGAGGTGAGGAATGAAGGTGTTGAGTGTTTTGGCTATTCAAAGAAGATTTTAGTAACGGAAGGAAAGAAAGATCTGTCGAAAGCCCAACAAGGTAGCAATGTCTGAGAAGGTTTTATTAAGACCACAGAGAAAATTAGCTAGGAAAACTAATTGTCAGAGAGGAAAAATATGAAGATTCCAGAGAGGAAACATCATTCATGGAACAATCCAGAGGAAAGAAATAAGGAAGTGGAGTCTATTGCTTGGGCCTTCAAATGATTAAATTCATTCTCTCACTGTTTTCAGATGATGTAAATTGTGAATTCTCTGAGGTCCAGAAATAGTAAAACTATTTCTATACTATACTAATTATATATATATATATATATATATATATATATATATACACACACACACATACATATACATACTAATTAGGTTACAATTATAAAAGAACCATGCCATTTTAAGGATTTGGAGGTGGGGGGCTGCGGCTGAAATTTCAGAATACATGGGAATGCACTCAGTCTATCTCGAACTGAAAAGTTGGCAGCCACGACTTGAGTGAGCACCTCTGCTCTGACTGGCTTTCCTTAGCCTTCACTGTGGCCACTCCACTTCTTAGACAAAGGAAAGTAGTTATTTATAATACAGTCCGTTAACTGGGATCTGCAGTAGAATAAAGCTAATTCTTGGCTAGTGTAGTTGTAAAAAAAAAAAAATTATCCATGTATAATGGGCATAGGGTGGACTGAAAGATTAAAAAAATCCTGAACAGGTTTCTTCTGGGTCTGTCAACTGAGCTTGGCATGGTAATACCGGAGAACAAATGAAAGCTGTGTTTGAAAAATTAATCACTGGACCAAGAGATGCATTCATCTGGTTTGGAGGTAATGTCGAAGTACATGGCATTTTCCCTTCCAATACTCTTCCTAGGAGAAATGAACAAAGAGAGGGTGCTGATATTTGCATTCAGTTAATGTGTTTGGCTGTAGGGAACTCATGAACTCAAAGACACTAATAGCTTTAGCAACAACCAGATAAAGAATGGGTTTGGACAGTTATCTGATGGGCTTCCCATTGGATTAGACTTTGTTTTTCAGAGCAACTGCTGCGTTCTCATGGAATATATCTCATGATGCTTCTCTAAGTGAAGCTCTTTGTAGAAATAATCACTTTCAGTAATTAAAATACCTGATGAATATCAAAACCATCAGGGCAGCAACTTGTACAAACAAAACAGGGAGGTCTAAGAAGGTACAAGTTTTCCCACTTATAAGCCAAAGGGAAAGTTTCAGATGTATCAGAATTAAACCCCTGGCTGTTTGAACAAGCTCGATGTTGCCTAGGTTGCTAAGTAAAGAATATCCTGAAGGAGAAAAGGAAGGAATGAGTGCCTTGCTAAGTAAAGTATTTTGAATCTGTTAAAAAAAAAAAAAAAAGTGGCCAGCATTTCTGAAGGTAAGCAGAGGGGGGAAAATCAGTAAATAGAAAATCAATAATATAGGGTTCTTGGTGTTATGTTTTTTTGCCATTTACATTATACAGGGCTGGCCTCTAACTTCAGACTCCATGAGGTATGGCTTGTGAGTTACAGCAGGGTGGGCCACACAAATTTGCACCTGAAATTAGACCCTCATCTTTAAAGATGAACAGAGCTGTTCAGGAAGAACTAAAGATCGAAGCTAAAGGGCAATACCAGGTATCAAGGCAATAAGAGCACCCAGATCTCTGAGAGTTGTGTCCTCTTTATTTTTATGTCCCTAGAATATTGTATAATTTTCAGTCCATATAGAAGTCACTGAAAAATGATTTGTTGGCTAAATGAAGACCAGGTAACAATGATCCTATAAACAAGAACACTATAATGTAATGATGGGGGAAGTCCAGGAAAAGAAGTGCTCAGAAATTTAGGCATATGGTATTAGGGAAAAGTCTGTTAGGAGACAATGGAAAACAAACCTAGGTAAGGGTTCAGAGTTAGGACCTAAGTCCTATGAAAACAGTACTAGTCCTAGAGGTGCTGATACTGAAAAAGTTGCCCAAGTTGCCAAAACAAGATCCAGGCCTAGGCAATAACCCAAAACACCTACATAACAACTACAAAACAACTACATAACAATAATTGTGAATTCATTCAACAATTGATTATTGAGTTACTTTTTCTGTGACATGTACACTACTAGATCCCAGGAATAAAGCAAAAAGAGGCAAAGATTCCTATTTTCATGTAGCTAAAAAGAGGAGATGAATAAAAATAGGCAAGAAAAGTATATAGTATGCTAGCTGATGTTAAACACTTTAAAGAAAAATAAAAAGTGTGGATAGTAAGCTTTGGAAGGATTGTGATTTTAAATAGGGTGGTTGGGGAAGACATTAGCTAAAGTGGCATTTGGATAAAGACAAAGAAAATAAATGTTAATGGAGTGATCCACCTCAAATCTGAAAGAGGAGTAGCCCAGGGGAAGGAGACAGAAGGAATATCAGATCAGGTGTAAAGGCTCTGAGACTCAGAGGCTGGAGTAGATCCGGAATTTTTTAGAAAGCTGGGAGGCTTGTGTGGCTTGAGGGAAGCAATCAAGTGGGAAAGTAGTTGGCGATGAGTTCAGAGAGGCAAAGGGAGGGCCAGATGAGGGCATACCATGTAGGACTTTGTGGAGTTGGACTAGATGTGCTGAAATCTTGCATCCCCAAGATCAGAACTGTTCCTCAAGACCAAAGTCAAGTTGAGTCTACTGAGATCCATCAAATGAAAAGCACTTCTGTGAGGGGTGAACAGGGATGAACCAGGTGGGTCCCAACAACTAATTTTCAGGGGGAAAAATGCACTAGAAGCAATATATGTCATCAACAACCTCCTCTTCTGGGGACCTCTCCTGCTGTCCTCTGACCAGTCCCCAAAGGAAATATTTTTTTGTCCTCTTTCTGTAGAAAATTAAAGAATTATCCTCACTGACTTAGTATCAAGCAAGGGTCATTTAAGTTATAATTTGGGCAGACTATTGATCTGGTTATTCTTAGGTAGTTTCCTATTGGCAACTATCTCCTGTCAGCAGTTACTGATGTCTAAGCAAAGCTCCCCTTTCTAGAGTCTTTCCCCCTTTGGGTATGTAAGTATAGGCAGTTTTATTTATAGTTAATTGTATTTGTTGAAATTAAATTCCTAGTGTAATTTAACCTTTAAATAAAGGTAATAAAAGCAAAATGAAGTCTAAATTTAAGAAACTTAAGTGATCTCCTAATTTCCAACTGTGTTGTCCACCACTCACTGTTATCCATTGACTGAATCAGTTGCCAGGCAAGACCTGACCTCTACCTGCTGGAAAAGGGACGAAGGGAGCTTACAAAACTGGATGCCCATTGGAGATATTTTTAGACTAACTTCTACTTGCATAAACTTACTGGGCTGGTTCATTTTTAACTATTTCAAAATCTTGAGCACCCTTGCTTCCATCTGGAACACATTCCTGTTTCTTTACGTACATGATAAACAGCAAGGGAGTGGTATAGATGGTACAAGTTGTTTTGCTCCCCAGCCCTCTCCCCCACACCCGGAAAACAATACCTTTTGAGCTGGCGAGGACTCTCTAGGAATTAAGTTGTATCCTATTTCATATTCATCATAAGCCAAATTCAGGCTTCCATGAGGCTAAAGCTAGTTGTTCAGCCGCTGCTTAGCGCAGCTAGTTTATCAAACCGGGTATTGTGCAGTCTAAATAGAAACAAAAAGCTTTTTGATTTGGGCTGTTCTCATGGGAGCTCATTGAATTTATTGTGATATTTCTCTTTATACAGAAAGGGACCAGCTTAGTATCTGATAATAGATCAGCACATTTATAAATGCTGAATGCTGAGCTGTGGGCAACATGTGATTGGATACAGAATTTGTAATTATTCAGCTTTACTAGCCTGCTGCAAGGATGGAGACTGAGTAATGAGGCACTTATCTCTTCCCCAGAGGCCTGGAATAGCTGTGACAGGCAAAGGTAGGCCAGTCCCTGGGTGTGCAAGCCAGAGAAGCAGTTGCTAAGGGGCTGTGCCGGCAGGTGTTAGCACTAAATGTGTGGATTCAGAATGGAAGATGGAGCATGGAGGACACAGGTCCCCTAGTGGATTTATCTGCACTTGAGCTGACAGATGTCCCCATCACTCTTGGGGCAACATATCAATATGGTGGGAGAGGTGGTGGTGAAGAACAGCTACAGTTGGGGAAGAAGGAGGAGATGTGGGAATTGTTTAGGAGTCAAGAGTCAAGGCGACTGACTCTTTACCTGAATGATGAGACTGAAAATCAGGGAGAGTTAAGAGATCAAGAGACAGTGCTAGTCACTCAGAGGCAAGAGGAGGTTCACTTCCCTGGAAGTGTCATACCAACCGACAGTATAAAGTCCTACTTTTTGGCTGTTAGTTGTAAAACCAAACCAAAACAAGGCACACACATATACAAATTTGTTTAGTGAGGTATAATATACATACAGAAAAGTGCACATGTCTTAAGTGTACAGTGTGAGGAATATTTCCAAACTAAACCATTCATGTAACCAGTACCCAGACCAAGAAATATCAGGATATTCCCTTGGGTCCCCTTCCAGTCATTCTAACTCCCATTGGAAACTAATATGCCTCCTAATAGTGTCTATATGTTCTACTGGTTTTGCATTTAATGTAAATGGTAGCGTGCTGTATGTGACCTTTTGTGTGTGGTTGCTTTCACTCAACATTATCTTTCTGAGATTCATCCATATTGTTGCATGTCCTTTGTTCTTGTTGCTGTAGGGTATGCCATCATATGAATATATCACATTTTTTTTAATCTATTCTACTCTTTAGGAACATTTGGGCAGTTTCTAATCTTTAATTATTAATAGAGCATTCATGAGCATTCTAGTACATTCTTTTGGAAATATGTGTGTTTTTGCTGGGTGTATACCTAGAATTCCACCTAGAAGTGGAATTATGAGGTCATAAGAAAGTATATGTTCAACTTTGATAAATACTGCCAGTCCTTTAAAGTGTGGTTGTACCAATTTTTGTCTGTTTTTTAACTGTAGGTGGCACAAAAATTTCCACATGGCCTCTACCTGAAGTACTTCTTTTCTTCCTTCTTGTCTGAAAGTGCCTATGTTTTAAGTAACAGCAAGGCTTTCTGCCAAGTCCCAAGAAGTGAAGACCATAGAATAAAAGAAAGGGGGAAATTAGGGAATAGGCCTGAGCATTAGAAAATTACCTGAAATTGTCATACAAACCTGGGCCCCGAAGGCTCTTTAGCTTTTATTCTCTATCCAAGTAGGAGCCCCTATTTAACTCTTATGACCACCCAAGAATTTGACCCTTGGGGCACCTGGGTGGATCAGTCAGTTAAGCCTCTGCCTTCGGCTCAGGTCATGATCCCAGGTCCTGGGATGGAGCCCCACATCGGGCTCCCTGCTCAACAGGTAGTCTGCTTCTCCGTCTGCCCCTCACCTGGCTCTCAAGTTCTTTCTCACACTCTCTCTTAAATAAATAAATAAAATCTTAAAAAAAAAAAAAAAGAATTTGACTGTAGTTCTCACTCTCCCCAAAGTTTCCAACTCTTTAAGGTTCCTGCAGCTAGTCATAGAAGATGGATCTCAGAACCCTTTTTTTGTTGTTGTTTTGTTTTGTTTTTTAAAGATTTTATTTCTTTATTTGACAGAAATCACAAGTAGGCAGAGAGGCAGGCAGAGAGAGAGGAGGAAGCAGACTCCCTGGGGAAGAGAGAGCCCAATGCGGGGCTCGATCCTAGGACCCTGGGATCATGACCTGAGCCAAAGGCAGAGGCTTTAACCCATTGAGCCACCCAGGCACCCCTCTCAGAGCCCTTTGTGCATTAGGATTTGCACATATAGCCTCTGAAGTTGGCCTTCTTGTCATATTTTTTTCAAGTTAGGTGACTGGTTTGAATTCTACAGTTGGGTTAGGGACATGGTTAATGAGCCTTTTAGGGCTGTCTGTAATCTAACTTGCAAGTACATCACATCACACTTATAAGAAAAGCAATTGCTGGGCGCCTGAGTGGCTCAGTGGGTTAAGCCTCTGCCTTCAGCTCAAGTCATGATCCCAGGGTCCTGGGATTGAGTCCCGCATTGGGCTCTCTGCTCAGCAGGGGGCCTGCTTTCCTCTCTCTCTCTCTGCCTGCCTCTCTGCCTACTTGTGATCTCTCTCTCTCTCTCTGTTAAATAAATAAAATATTTAAAAAAAAAGAAAAGCAATTGCAATAACTCACTGTTTTTTAAGTGCTGGGAATCTAGATGGATAATAAATTGAGAACCCCTTGTGTTTGTGTTTGTACAACAAGATTCAGTATTTTTTATTTCAGATCATTAGGAACCACAAGATGAATTCACGGTCTGTTGGAGGCTGTCTAATATGGGCCAATTGTATGAAAGGTAGAGTGATCAGGTGTGAAAACACATTCCAGGAGCCCTCAGAAAAGAAGGCAATGTTGATAGTGTCTCTGCAATTGGCTGTTGAGCAGGTAGCTGAAATCAGCCCTTAGGCTAGTCTCTGATTGTACAGATTTATCTATTAGCCTCCTACACTTTATCTCATTTCTCACAGAGAAGGGAGCTTCACTGTATAATCTTCAACTGTTTTTCTGGAAGAAGTAGTCTCTTATGACCCTGAGTAATGCGTGCCTTTCCCAAGGCTGGAGCTCCCTGCTGAATATGGGGACAGTACACATGTCAGGTTTGTTTGATAAACCCCAGAGTATTGAAGGGGCAACTATTATATTAAATGTTTATTTTACTAAAACTTCCACTGCTATAGCCCCTGTTATATTACCCTCATGTTCAAAGTTACACAATACAATTAACTACTGACTTGCAACTATTAAAAAAGAAAGAAACTTACTAAATAGAACTAGTCAAATGTGTCTCCATTGGATAAACCCCTAACCACTTCTGAGTTATTGGAGAAGACTACTGACTGGGAATCTATATGTGCTTGGGAACAAATGCTTGAAATAATATAATTTTATATACTGTATTCCCTGTGATTTGTTCTAATTATATCCATCTATCTTGATTAAAAGACACCCTTTGGGGATAGGATTCTAGGAAGATGGTGGAGTAGGAAGCATCAGGATTCCATGTCCCCACACAGACAATAACACTGGCAGAGTATGTCTAATGTAACTATTTTGGAATTCTGGAGTCTACTGAAGGCTTAGCTTGGTAGCAGTTACCCAGCCCCAAGCCCACATGTATACCTGCCTGCCCCAACCCAGGGGCAGGCAGGTATACATGTGCTCCTGGAGCAGCCTGCATAGAGTTTTCAGGAGCCTGGCTGGGAATTAAGACCTTGTCCTCCAGGAAATCTGATTATAGGCTGCTCCTTCTGACCTTAGTGGTATAGTTCCAGAAGCAGTTGGCCATTGCTGTTGCACCTCTTCATGTGGATGCAAACCCTACCCCCTCAGGCAAAATGACTTCCAGGGGATTTAAAAGACCAGAACCTTCCTCCCCTACCCTTTCATTTTTCTCCCTTGGGAGCCAGATAGGAAAAATACTCAAGAGAAACTGCATACATGGAAGAAATTAGAAAGTTACCACTTATGACCAGAGAAAGTCACGGGTTCAGAAAAAAAATGAAAAGACCTTAAATTTACACCTTAGACTGATCTGTGGTGCAGAAACACCCTACAGTAATCTAAACAAAACAATTACTCCCCTGGAAAAGGAGAGGAATTGGATTTCCAAAGTTACCAGTCTACTAGATTCAAGTGTTCAGTTTTCAACAAAAAAATTATAAGGCACACAAAGGAACAAGAAAGTATGTCCCCATCAAAGGAAAAAAAAAATAAATCAACAGAAACTTTTTCTGAGAAAAACTTGATGGCGGATTTAATAGATACTAGATATATTTGCTACTAAAAGCTGTCTAAAAGACGCTTAACTAAGGAAGACATGCAGAAAGTAAAGAAAAACAATGTATAAACAAAATAAAAGACAAATAAAAATAAGTAAAATAAAATAAAAAGATAGAAAATCTAAGAAGAATCCAAAAAAGATTCTGGAATTTCACTGAGTTGAAATGAAATGACATAACTGAAATGAAAACTTCACTAGAGGAATTCATAGGCATATTTGAGCAAGCTGAAGGAAGAGCCAGTGAACTTGAAGATAGGACAACAGAAGTTATCAAATCTGAGGAATAGAAAGACAAATGATTGAAGAAAAGTGAAAGAGCCTGATGGACTTGTGGGACACCTTCAGGTGAACCAATATGTACATCTTTGGAGTCCTGGGAAGAGAAGAGAAAGACAAAAAGGCAGGGAGAATATTTGAAGAAATAATGGCTGAAAACTTCCCAACTTTGATGAAATACATAAATATAAATGTCTAAGACTCTCAAGAAACTCCAGGTAAGATGAACTAAAAGAGACCCACACTGAAACACATAATCGAACTGCCAAAAGTCAAACACAAAGAAAGAATCCTTAAACTGGCAAGAAAGAAATGACTCTTCATAAAAAGGGATTCTTTTTTAAAAAAATTAACATATAATGCATTATTTGTTTCAGGGGTACAGGTCTGTGATTCATCAGTCTTACACAATTCATAGCACTCCCCATAGCACACACCGTCCCCAATGTCCATCACCCAGCTACCACATCCCTCTCACCCCCCTTAATCGGAGAGAGACAGAGAGAGAGAGAAAGAGAAAGAGTGAGAAATAGCAGGGAGAGTGACAGGCAGAGGGAGAAGCAGGCTCCCCACTGAGCAAGGAGCCTGATATAGGACTCGATCCTGGGATCTTAGGACAATGACCCAAGCCAGAGGCAGTTGCTTAACTGGCCAAGCCACCCAGGTGTCCCACAGGGGACTCTTAAAAAGATAATCATCGTATTTCTCATCATTTGGCAGCCAGAAGGCAGTGGGCTGATATATTTAAAGTGCTAAAAGGTTAAAAAAACAACAAAATAACTTTCCACCAAGAATCATATACCTATCAAAACTGTCCTTCAAGAGTGAAGGAGAAATTAAAACATTCCGAGATAAACAAAAGCTGAGGAGGTTTGTTGCCACTAGACCTGACCTAAAAAATCCTCAAGGGAGCCCTACAGGGAGGAAAAAACAACAACAACAACACAGCATGTTAGACTATAACTTGAAGCTGCATGAAGAAACAAAGATTGCTGTAAAAGTTAAAAATGAACAGTTATAAAAGCTAGCATTATTGTAACTTAGGTTTATAACTTTACATTTTGTTTTTTACACAATTTAAAAGATTAATACAGTAAAAAAATTGTTTTTGGACACACAGTATATAAAGATGTAATTTTGTGGTATCAACAACTGAAGGGTTGGGGTCGAAGCTGTAAAGAAACAGAGTTCTGAGGCACTTGGGTGGCTCAGCAGGTTAAACGTCCAACTCTTGGTTGCAGCTCAGATCATGGTCTCAGGGTCATGAGATTAAGTCCTGCATCAAGCTCAATGTTCAGCAGGTAATCCGCCTGAGATTCTCTCTTTCTCTGCCCCTCCTCTGCTCATGCACGCTCTCTCACTCTAAAATAAATAAATCTTTTAAAAAAATGAAGCAGAGTTCTTGAATGTTACTGTACTTAAGCTAAGATAAATTCAGATAAGATAGACTTATAACATTATAATGTTAAAAATGTAATCCCCATGGTAACCACAAAGAAAACAGCTTTAAAATATACACAGAAGAAAATGAGAAGGAAATTAAAATTTTTCTCTGAAACAATCAACTAATCATAAAAGAAGATAGTGGTGAAGGAAATGTAGAGAAAATGCTATAAGGTATATAGAAAACAAATAGTAAAATGACAGAAATAAGTCTCTTCCTAGTAATTAGTTTAAATGTAAATGAATTAAACTCTTCAATTAAAAGAAATTTTCAGAATGGATTAAAATAAATAGCCATGATTCAATTATATGTTGTCTATGTGAAATTCACCAAGGAAACGGGGTGCCTGGGTGGCTCAGTGGGTTAAAGCCTCTGCCTTCGGCTCGGGTCATGATCCCAGGGTCCTGGGGTTGAGTACCGCGTTGGGCTCCCCGCTCAGCGGGAAGTTTGCTTTTCCCTCTGCCCCTCTCCCCTGCTCTGATCTCTCTCGCTCTCTCAAATAAGTAAATTTAATCTTTAAAAAATGGTTAAGATGGTTAATATTATATGTATTTTACCACAATGAAAAAATGAAAAAAAAATTACTCTGATTTTTTCTTAACTTTTACGTAATGGATATAATTAGCCCTTTTGCAGATAACGTGTTGTACTGAAGGCTTTAGTGGTAGATGTAGTAGCAGGCTGAATGGGTTGTGTACTGATCCCAAGACAAATTTGTATAGAAGCTTTTATGAACATATCTTGTCATCAGCTTTTTGAATGAATATTTTGCTCTTTTCCATAAATTGTGAGATCCCAAGGGGAAAATAGTTTATATTTCTGGTTAACTATAACTCTGGTTATGTGACATTTTCTTGCTTCTTGAAAAAAATTACTGGAATTAATAGTTGATATGCTTTTAAAAATCAACCATGGAACTTTTGCTGTGTACTTTACATGTAAAGAATGGAGTTAAGGAAATAACCAGAGACAGAATCCTTGACCTTGGGGAACTCATATTGAGCTGGTGCATGGTTTTAATCAGAAGTCTTCAGTTTCAGTGACAGAAACCCAATTCAAGCAGACTTAAGGAAAATAAGGAATTGATTGTTCAGCTCTCTGTGGACATCCCCTCGGCTCTTAACCCTCCCATTTTCACTGGGTTGACTGCTGATTTCTACCACCTGTGACTCTGCCTTCAGGCTTTTTTGGCCTTTTATAGAATGGGCTAGAAATGCCCTAGAATTAACAATTAGGAACATTCAGCCAGCCCCCCTGCTTGTCAGGCAGTTAACGGAAGCATGTGTTCTCTCTCAGTCCCAGAGTGCTCTGAGAGGATGAGTTCCAGCTGCCCAAAATGGCAGCTTGCTTGATAATACACATTTTATTGACTTTTTCTCTTCCCTACCTCACTTCCCTACTCCCCTACTAGTATTTTCTGGGATCCATCCCTAAGTAAATCATTTACACTATAATCCCTACCTCAGAAGACTAGTTCTGGGTGAACTCACACTAAAATAATTGGCTTTTCTAAGTGAGAAGTCTAATTGTATTGTAAACTTCAGACAGTCCTGGATCCAGGGGTTTGAATGGTGTCAGTGAGAGTTATTTCTCTCGTTTGGCTCATGAGTCCTTTTCCTTCATTCTTACCCACTGCCTTCCATCAAGGGGACTGAATTGTTTCTGAAAGCCCAGATGTAGGCCATATCCTCTCAGACACACTAACCCCAGAAGAGATATTCTTCCTTTTTTCTGATGGACCTGAATTCATTGACCTGAAATTAGTCCATACATAATTCTAATTTAATCATAATGAGGAAAGAGATGAGATACACTGACTAGATTACACCTGGGCGAGTATCTACCTCTGGAGCTGGAATGGAGTCAGGGCAAGGTACATCATATTCCCTGCAAATGGAGAGACGGGTTTTCCAAGTGAAAACCAGGTCGTTGTTTACAGAAAAAGAAAAAAAGATTATGGATGATAGAAAGATAAAAATTACAAAGGGGCAAGATATTTATATTTAATGATAAAGTACAAAGCAAATATGGATCTCAAATACGTGACCTTAACAGGGAGGATTATTAGTCAGTGTTTGGGAATGGCACCGGGCAGGGGAAGGGAGCGAGTGCTAATGCTTCTCAACCAGTTGCTGTGGACTGAAGTGTATCCTGCTCCTCTGACTGCCAGTTCATATTTTGAAATTTTGAAATATTTTGAAACCTATTTTGAAACCTATTCCCATTGTGATGGTATTTGCAGATGGGGCCTTTGGGAGATAATTAGGTTTAGGTAAGTTCAAGAGGTTGAGGCCCTTGTGATGTGATTGGTGCCTTTATAAGAAAAGATAGCAGAATCTTCTCTCACTCTTTCTCTTTCTCTCTCAATCTTGTTCCTGCTCTCTCTTTCTCAATGTTTAGAATGCTTGTAAGGGTAGTACCCATGTGATGGAGATTGTGGAATCCACAAAATACTTTGGTGTATTTCTTATCTCTCCCTGTCCTATGTATGGAATTGAAAAAAATCAAGGCTGTTTCCCCTAACAACCTGATGACTCCCCTTTGTGCCTATCCCTCTTGATTGCACAGGGCAGTATCTTTGCTGAAAGTGTTATGGTAGGAATGTTTGTGTGCCCCCAAAGTCCATATGCTGAAATCCTAACCCCCGAGGTGATGATATTAGGAGATGAGCCCTTTGTGAGGTAATAAGTTATGAGGGCAGAGATCTCATGGATGACGCTTGTGTCTTCATAAAAGAAGCTTGAGAAAGCCCCCAGACCCTTTTTGCCATGGAGGCCACAGTGAGAAGACATTGGTCCATGTGTAAGGGGGCGCTTCTCAGATACTACATCTGCCTGTGCCGTGATCTTGGACTTCCAGCCTCCAGAACTGTGAGAAATAAATGTTTCCTGTTTATAAGCTACCCATTTTATAGTATTGTCATAGCAGCCTGAGCAGACTAAGACAGAAAGTATATCAAATTTCCTAGCATCAGAAACTGATCAGTTGCTTATCTGTTACATGGGGAAATAATATCACCTGATAAATTTATTGTAATACATATTGCCTTATATATTTGTATATACAAATTACCTTATATATTTGTAGTTCATTTTCATAGGAGAGTTGTCATGGCCTGTATTGAAAAACACAAGTAGAAAATCTGTTTCTAACATGCTTACAACAAGAGTAAAATCAATTGCCATAATATGAATTCGCATTTGACTTTGAACTTCTTGGTTGTCAGGGCAAATGGGGAAGTCAGTAGAGATTTAATATAGTATTTTTTATCAAGTGATCTTCAAGGGAGATTTTATGTCTGGGTATTTGGTTTGTGCTTCTGTTTCCTAAGCTCTGAGTCCGTTTTGTGTGCTGAGTATTGTGCTGAGCAACTGGACAATGTTCTTACTGTTTTTCATCAGTTTTTACAACTTTGGTTTTATATATTTAAACTATCTTCCCGCATTATTTTTGAGCCATAGTCCCATTCTTTTACAGTCCATATGCATCCATATTAATGTGGTTGATTGCTTGGTGTCTTTCCACAAGTGCAGACATATGTGTTATTTGGCTATTCTGTGTTAGCGGAAAAGGTAATTTGGACCAAGTATTAGAGATAGCCAATAGTCTATTTAGATACAAAGAGACACATTAGGATAATCAGAAAAGTGGATATTCATGGTCTAAGTACCATTCAGTATAATTGTATTCATATAGACCTTTTTTATTTTTAAGTATGGAATAGCTAAAATGCCATAACAGAAGATTATAAATCTCAAGTTATAGTCTGAAATACTGATCTTTTGTACCAGTATATCTATCTACTCTGTGTGTATAAGAAGGACAAATTATGTATTGGAAAAGGAAAGGATCTGGAATTGGACAGACCTGCATTCAAATCGTGACTCTGTCATTTATGAACTGTATGAACTTAGGATGTATATGTAACATTTTCAGATCTCTGAGCCTCAGTAGTCTGCCTTGTCAAGATGGTTTGTCAACACCTCTCACAAATTTGCAGGGATTAAATGAGATAATGAGTTTATAGCATCTGATAGCACACAGCTCAATAAATATTTTTAAGTGAATAAATGAATGGGCCCTACTAGAATATAATTGTTATGATAGCTATGATGATTTTTTAAAAGACAAATATTGGCTGAAGAACAGAAACAGGTAGAGAATGGCAATTAAATAATACAATTTCAACAGATCCATAAGAATTTGGTTTGTTATCTTCAAAAATATTTTTAAAAAGAGATTATAAGAAGCCTTATTTAACTCAAAATGCTTGACATAGTCCCACTAGTCAAAATTAGTCTGACAATTCATTTGCTACTTTGCAACAATTAAAATTAATTAGAATGATTACTTTTGCTCAAAAAGAAATAAACACACAATCATAAAGAAAGTTTCCTTTGTGGGAAAACAGCATAACCTTTTGCTTCTCTGTCCCTCTTGGGTATAGAAAATATGTTTTTGGTGGCTCTGAGCCATTTTACTTTATTCCTTACAGGGAAGAAATCCAAACTAGGAAAATTTTTTTTAAAAATTCTGGCCTTTCTTTTAGTAGCTAAAACACACTTGTGGTTTATTTCTTCTCAAATATCTGATATATATATTAGGCAAATCCACTGCTTTAAGAAGTAACAAAGTCATTCAGAAAAGTCTGATAGTAAAAGACTAAAGGCAACCCAAACAAATACAAAAGACAAAAACTAAAAAAGAAAGGATTGTCATATTTATAAGTCAAATGAATTTAATAAGGCAATGGAGGGAATTTTATAGTGATAAACATTATGATACACAATAAAGATTTGTACGCACCAATTAACATAGCATTGCACAAATCAGAAGTTTGATACTATCAGAACAGCACGGAGAAATAGACGGAGACACAGTAGCAGTAGGCTCCTGTAGCACCAATCAACTCCTCAAAACACCCATAACAATATGAAAAACCGAAGTCCATGAAACCGCAAAAATTCACCATCAGTTTTACTACAAAGAAAATCGGGATAAATTCCCAAAGGTAGAAAGAGCACAGAGAATATTATTTGATCAGATTGTAATAAAACAAGAAATTAATCACAAAACAAAACAAAAAAACTAATAAAATAATCTGCATAGTCTGAAAATTAATATAAAATTCAGACAAAAGAAGAAACCAAACCTCACACTAAAGAATCTCTATAAAATATTGTTAATAAAACTATATGCACATGAAGCTGTAGGATAATTCTAAAGTGTTTAGGGAAAAATTGCCTTAACAGTTATGTGGATAAACAACAATAAATTAAAATGAAGAAATGAATCATATAGCCAATTCGAGAAATTTTAAAACTAAAGGAAACTTGAAACAAGCAGAAAAAAAATTATTAATAATAAATGAGAAATTTAAAAAATACTTGAAAATGGGAAAATTAACAAGTTAAAGTTCTGGTTATTTCCAAAAATAGGACAAGCTAGTACTTAACATGTTCAATAGTTAGATTAAAAATGCATAAGATAAGAAGTAAAAATGGCAATATAGGGGCACTTGGGTGGCTCGATTGGTTGTATCTGACTCTTGGTTTCAGCTCAAGTCCTAATCTCAGGGTCATGAGACAGAGCCCAGCATCGAGCCCTGCGTCAGTTTCCACACTCATTGTGGAGTCTGCTGAAGACTCTCTCTGCCCCTACCCCCACTAAAATAAATAAACCTAAAAAAAAAAAAAAAGAAGAGAATAAAACTACAAACACAAAAGAATAATTTTATAAAAATACATTTTAAGAACTGAATTAAGTGTGTAAACAAGGAAAATAGGAACTACTAAAACTGGACCCCATTAAAAAAAAGAATATCTAAAAGACCATATATACAAAACAGAGAAAATTGTCAAAAAGTGATACCTTACCTTACACCCTTCTTTTTTTTTTTTTTTTAAGATTTTATTTATATATTTAACAGAGATCACAAGCAGGCAGAGGCAGGCATAGAGAGAGGAGGAAGCAGACTCCCTGCTGAGCAGAGAGCCCGATAAGGGGCTCGATCCCAGGACCCTGGGATCATGACCTGAGCCGAAGGCAGATTCTTTAACCCACTGAGCCACCCAGGCGCCCCATCCTTACACCCTTCTAATGCGCAAAATGTTATTAGGTCCAGACATTTAGGAAACAGATATCCCCAAAGACAGGAAAAGTGTTTTGGAACATGGGGAAAAGATGGAACACCTCCAAAATCTTTTCATAAAGTCAACATAATGCTTACAACCTGACAAAGAAAGATCTGAATAATCTCATAATTATTAAATGGAAAAAGCTATTTACAAGTCTTCCATAAAATTTCCCATAAAGAAAAATTTCAGTTTCAAATAGTTCCATTGGCAAGTTCTACCAACTATTCAAGCACATGGCAAACATCTAACAAAAACATCTGTAGAGCATGAGAAATAGGGAACATCTCCCGATTTGTGAGATTAGCATCTCCTTTACACAAAACCCCAAACAGTATAGGGGATAGGTATTTTAGACCAATGTCACTCATGAGTTCACATGTAAAACCTCAAACAATTTAAATACAGCAACGTGTCTCTCTCTATGTGTATGGGAAGCACTCCTACCCTCCACTCTGGTGCTTGTCAAAAGTTTGTGTTAGACTACGTCACTTTTATGAAAGACCTACGTTTGTACGTGTTTTCCCAAAATGAAATAAACCCAAAGAGGACTTTTTTCTTTTTCTTAAAAAGGTGAAAAGTGAAAGTAGCATTCAACCTTTGTTTTGCAGTGAGCCATTATGGAGAGCTTGCACTGAGGCAGCAAGAGGGACCTGCCAATGTCCTTTCCTGAGAACTGCACTCATCATCTCAGCATCGAGCTGCCATAGCTTTGAACTAGGTCTGTGGGCAACTGTGCTTTATTTTGATGTATTTTATACATCCTTTAGCAAAAAAGGCTGAGAGAGGCTATTTTGGGCATCTGGGAATGCTCAAACATTTTTCCATATGAATTTCTGGTAATTGCTTCTTTGCTTTAGACCATTTTGACTTGTAAAGGTTTCATAGGAATCTTTGACTCTCAGATAGCGGGGGGGTTGGGGGGGGGGAGGACCATATATACATATGCAAACAGTTGACCATTGAACAGCTTGGCGGTTGGGGCACCAAACCCTTGTGCAATCAAAAATCTGCATATAATTCTTGACTCCCTAAAAACTACTAATAACCTACTGTTGACCTGTAGCCTTATTGATACCAAAACAACTGACATATATTTTGTATGTTGTATGTATTACATACTGTATTCTTACAATAAAAAAGGCTAGAGACAAGAAAGTGTTATTAGGATGCCTGGGTGGCTCAGTCTGTTAAGTATCTGACTCTTGATTTCAGCTCAGGTCATGATCTCATGGTGGTGGGATCAAGCCCCGGGGTCGGGCTCCACACTCAGTGGGGAGTCGGTTCATTCTCTTTCCTCTTCCTCTGCCCCTTCCCCTGCTCATGTATACACACTCTCTCAATAAACAAATAAATTTTTTTTAATTGATTTGACAGACAGAGATAACAAGTAGGCAGAGAGAGAGGAAGGGAAGCAGGCTCCCTGCTGAGCAGAGAGCCTGATGCGGGGCTCGATCCCAGGATTCTGGGATCATGATCTGAGCCAAAGGGAGAAGCTTTAACCCTCTGAGCCACCCAGGCACCCCAACAAATAAATATTTTTTAAAAAGAAAATGTTTTTAAAGAAAATCGCAAGGAAGAGAAAAAAACACAGTACTGTATTTATTGGAAAAATTCATGTATAAAATGGACCCACACAGTTCAAACCCATGTTGTTCAAGAACCAACTGTATTTAAAGCATTACTGATAGTCAGTTTCATTCAAAGAATGCAAAGTTAGTTTAACATTAGAAAATTAGTTGATTTAATTCACACTTTAACAGATGATCATCTCATCCTATACAAAAAATATGTCTAATAAAATTCAATGTCCAGTCATGATTATAAAAAAAAAAAAGCATAAAAAAGGGAAAAAGCTCTTAGTAAGCCAGGAATGGGGAGGAAACTTTCTTAACCAAATAAAGTGTCTCCAGAAAACCTATAGCCGACACCCTAAATAATGGTGACATATTGAAATCATTCCCTTTAACATCAAGAATAAAGTAATGATACCTTTTACTACTATTCTTCCTCAACATTCTCTGCTGGTTATCCCAGACAATGCAGAGTGATAAAAAGATATTAACAAACACCCAGATTAGAAAGATTGGCCCCTTGTACTCAGTGTGGCCTCTGCTTGAGATTCTCTCTCACTCTCCTTCTGTCCCTTCCTGTCCCCGGTCTCTCTCTCTGTCTCTCTTTCAAATAAATAAACCTAAAAAAAAAAAAACAACAAAGCACTTTGAAACTATTATAATTAAGGCAATATGATACCAGTCAGATAAGGGAGAGGCAAGTAGAAAAACAGAGCTGAGGAGAGCTCACACATAGATTAGAAAATAAATTAGAAATCCATTAGAGGGACGCCTGGGTGGCTCAGTTGGTTAAGCAGCTGCCTTCAGCTCAGGTCATGATCCCAGCGTCCTGGGATCGAGTCCCACATCGGGCTCCTTGCTTGGCGGGGAGCCTGCTTCTCCCTCTGCCTCTGCCTGCCACTCTGTCTGCCTGTGCTCGCTCGCTCTCTCTCCCTATCTCTCTGACAAATAAATAAATAAAATCTTTAAAAAAAAAAAGAAATCCATTAGAAAATGGATTTATGATGGAGTGGCTAATGTAGATCAATGAGTCAAGGATGTATTTGATTTTATTGTAGTTGAGTTTATCAATATTTTTCTGATAATGTTTGTGCTTCTGGTTTCTAGTTAAGGAAATCCTTTAAGACTGTAATAATAAAGGTATTTTACATTATCTTCTAAAAGTTTTATAGTTTTCCCTTATATTTATGTCCTCAGCCTATTCGAAACACATTTTATGTATGATGTAAGATAGGGTCCATTTTTAATTTGTTCATTTGTTTGTTTTTCTGCAAGGGAGAATTAATTGTTCCAGTCTGTCTTTGCCTCACTGATTTGCAATGCCCATTCTATCATGATTAAGGTTTCCACATATGTGTGGGACTGTTCCCTGGGCTCTCCATTCTGGTTTACAGAAATACAATAGACGAAGGACCTATAGGGTTTTACACTAAGTGAAATAAGTCAGACAGAGAGAGACAAATATTATATGACTTCACTTGTATGTGGAATCTAAAAAACAAACCAAACCAAACAGAAACAGACCCATGATTACAGAGAACAAACTGGGGGCTTCCAGAAAGGGGGTGTGGTGGGGGCATGGCAAAATAGGAAAAGGGGATGAAGAGATAAGAAGAAAAAAAAATGTAAAGAGTCCTTACACCATGAGTCATAGAAATGCAAATTAAAACTATTTCCTGCCCACTAAGTTGTCAAAATTAAAAAGGCAGATAGTATCAGCTGTTTACACAGATATGAAACAACAGATGTTCACCCGTTGCTGGTGGCGAGGCTGTAAACTGATAAAATTATTTTTAGAGAAGTTTGGCACTGCCTAGTAATTTTGAAATTTCTGACCCGGCAATTCAATCCCTAGGCATAATTCTTCAGAAGAACTCTCCCACATATACGCCAGGAGGCATATACAAGAATGTTCACGGCAACATTAATTGCTGACTAAAAACCTGGAAATAAACCAAACACCTGTCCCTGATAGCCTAAGTAGGCTACGTTAGATTCATACCATGGGAGACACATAGTAGTGAAACCAAGTTACCTTCAGTTACGTGAATCAATGGGGAGAAATCTCAGAAATGCATCATGGGTGAAAGAAACAGTCACCAAAGAATACATAAAGTATGAAGAATAGATTATTTAGGAATATAGACAGTAGTGATGAAACTGTAAAGAAAGGCAAGGGAGTGATTACTTTTAAATTGCAGACTGATGTTCTCTGAGTGGATTGAGGAGAGTGAGAGATGAGATCGAGGGGGTTTAGCCTGTATAATGGGAACATGGCTTTTTTTCAATTATTCTTTGTACCTATAAATTATATGATTTTTCATATAGATATATATTTGACAATAACAACACTTTCAAAAAAGAAATAACTATAATGCAATATGATAAATGCTACCTCACAATTATTTTAAAAGGTATCATGGAAGGAAATTAGAATAATGGAACAGCTGCTAAGAAAGAAAATCGAGGTTTGCAGCGGGCATGGTCAGCCAGGACTACCAGGGCAAAGGGAGTTGGATGGCTTTGTGGTCTGTGCAGGGACAATGAGAGAGCCAAGTGACCCACCCTGCTCACAGGACAAAGGACTATATGGTCAGAGGACACGGGACCCCAAGTAGTCCTAAGGATACTCTGACGATTTTGTTACCTAATTTTTGCGTGTGTGGCCTTCCTGAGGAAGACCATTTATCCTTCAGAGTGCACTTACTAAACTATCACTCTTCCTTTATTTCAACAGAATTTCAAAACAAGTTAAAAGTCTCACGTTCACAGAATCTTTTTTTTTTTAAAGATTTATTTATTCGACAGAGATCACAAGTAGGCAGAGAGTCAGGCAGAGAGAGAGAGGGGAAAGCAGGGTCCCCGCCGAGCAGAGAGCCCGGTGCGGGGCTCAATCCCAGGACCCCGAGACCATGACCCAAGCCGAAGGCAGAGGCCCAACCCGCTGAACCACCCAGGCGCCCCTCATTTTCATTGGTTACATTTTCACTGGACGGGTTTAGATAAAGCCACCTCAAATTTTCCAACAAACATCTCCAAAGTATATAAAAAATCAGTTCTTTCTCATATTTCCCCAAGTGTGGAGACTCTTGATTTTTTTTTGTAGTTGTTGTTGCTGACGAAAAGTTACTCCCTCATCATCCCTAAACGTAGTCATTTATCTGTAGGGCTCTCAGCTTGGTTTAGTCTTTGCAGGAAGTAAAGTCAGCTCCTCCCCATTTCCTTGAGATTGCAGTAAACTTAGTTTGATCTGTATCAGAGGAATATTTAATGGAAAGATTTCCTTCTCAAATTAAAACAAAAAAAGAAGTTTACAAAATCTCAGTTGTTTTTCTCTTTCCAAAGACAGGTTCAATTTGGTACAGGATTTGTTTTTTGATTTTGTTTTTGTTTTCTTGTAAACAATCTGTGTGCCTCAACACTATCAGTGAAGACATGTAGTTACTAGTCTTCACACATCAGCTTCTAGAGGATTCTCCAACACTGTGCCCTGAAGAAGAGGATATGCATCATAGTTCTGTATCCCTCTGTCCTAGCAAATTGTCGCTCTCATCCAAATCATTTGGTACAAGGCGGTCCATTTGACTTCGCTTATCTGCCATCCAGTGTCTGTAGCGATAGCCTGATTGTATTGGACTCCATTTATGAACCAAGGGTTCTCATGATGCTGGAACCGTCCTGGTGATTCAACATCAGGCCTTTGTTGTTTCCTTAATTTCATTCAGAAGCAGGGTACAGATGCTGTACATACTGACTGTCAGCTCCTTAGAGCCTTTTTTTTTTTTTTTTTTTAAATTCACTTAGCCTTAGCCTCTTACTTTTCTGGGAACTCTTGAGATACAATGAGCAGAGTAAACAACATGGAATGGAACTAAGCCCACATTCTGATTCTGAGAAAACCCCTCCCCCGTGGCAAGAATTCAAGCATGGGGGTGGAGTGAGGGGGAGAAAGAAAGAAGCAAATTGTTCCACCAGCTCTCTACAATTTTGAAGAAAATTAGATATTAGCAGTAGAGATTCCTTTAGCCCATTGGGTCCACATAGACACACACTTCCTTTTCAGTGGAGGATTCAGGCTATCTCTTCATGGCAGGTTAGCTGACGTACTTACTAAATCTCCAGCATCCATACTTAGTCACTTACAATAGTCTTTGTAGCATGGACAACATCACTGTCCCAGGAAAATCTGTCAGGAAAGCTTGAATTGGTAAAAAAGGAAAACTTCTCTTCACGATTTCCTTCATTTGATGCTAAAAACATGAATAGGTGATTTTAGTCTCTGGGGCTATCTACAAATAGCCCATGTCCAAAGCACTTAAGAAACAATGCATAGTTAGCGGGAGTCCCATAATGCTGGTGGTAGAAATACACTTAAAATAGTCTCTGTTATTGTGTTGCTAGGAATCCTACCAAAAATTATTACGAACTAATGCAATAGAAAAAAAATGTAAACCAGACATGAAAAATAAATTCATTCCATTGGTAAGCCATATATTAAATCCAGAAAAGTCTAAATAAAATCAGGCAATTAATACGATGAAAAGTGAAATTTATCCAATGCATAAGAACCAAACTACAAACTTCCAAGTAGAAATCTTAGAATATGAAAGTCAGTGCCTTACTTTCTTAAAGCTCAGTTTTGGAGCTATTAAAATAATAAAATATAAAGACTGATTTTATTAACTTATATTCTATTAAATTAAAAAACAATTCTTTGCCATTTTTCTCAAGTGAGCAAAACCAATATCATACTTATTACCCCATGCTGTTATATGGAATACCTTAAAGATTCCAGTTTGTTTGTTTTAAATTTTTTTTAAAATTTATTTATTTGTCAGAGAGAGAGGGAGAGAGCACAGGCAGATAGAGTGGCAGGCAGAGGCAGAGGGAGAAGCAGGTTCCCTGCCGAGCAAGGAGCCCGATGTGGGACTCGATCCCAGGACGCTGTGATCATGACCTGAGCCGAAGGCAGCCGCTTAACCAACTGAGCCACTCAGGCGTCCCAAAGATTCCAGTTTTAAAGTGTTTTTAATTCCTTTTTGGTTCAGTTTTCTTGGGAGTTTCTACTCGGGGAAAAATATAAGATAGGAGACGTTTAGGAAGCATTTACTGAGTGTCACCAGTTAAGTGAAATCAGAGGTTCCAATGCTAGGTTAGACATGGAGGTTACAGACCAGGGGGCAGGAAAAGAGAGTGAAAAGGAGTGGATGTCGTTAGAAAGGGGAGGGGACACTGAAAAGTATGGGCCCAGAGAGGTAAGCATTATGAGGCAGTGATCATTTTTGAATGTTATTTAAATTCCTAAAAAGTTGATCAAGAGCTGTATGAGGCCGTCTGTGCAATTACATTGCCAGCTCTCCCCCAGACTTCCCTTCTCCCCGGTAATTCATGGGATGCACAGTCTTTTTTTTCATTTTACTATTTTTGGACAATAACAACACTGGGGGTGTGTTTAGTTCTGCAGCTGTGGGACCATTGTTCTTGTCCACTCGATGTGATGATGGATACCGAGTTCAACTGCCGTGCTCGTGCTGACATCTGGCAGGCAGCTTTAGAGAGAGACCTCTGGGGTATGCGTGACACAGGACATGTTTTTCTGAACCAAAGGGAAGCACGTCAAGATTTTGTTACCTCACCTTTTGAAAAAATGGCCTGTAGTGGATACAGAGAGAGACTAGAACTAAAAAAAATGTATATTGAAAGAGCTATGGGCTGTCTGATTACAAGACACAGAGTAGAGGAGGGTAGTTGTCACAGGGAAACAGAGAAACTGATTGTGGCATTGCTGCCAAAAAAAAAAAAAAAAATCCAAAAGAAATGGAAATACTCGCTAGTGTTGCTGTGAAATGAGACAAATGAAGGAAATCTTAAAAATAATAAAGTGAAAGAACTCAAGGCTTTTTTTCATTTGGGAAGGCACTATTGATCTATTTGTTTGAAATGTTAGGAAAAGAATAAGGACCCCAAACTTCTTCCATGTTTCCTGGATTCATATTTGGTACTGGCATGGAAATCAGCCAATCCACAGTTTTAACCCACTCTGAGACATTCTAGATAGAGCTGGCAGGAGCAAGGACTCACTTCATGCATGGCATTGCTAAATGGATTTTTACAAATGTCAGATATCTCATCTGCCCCCCAAAGACCTCTCCTACCTAATGTAAATCCCCAATATTAGTATTAATAATGAATTAGGTAGGCACATTCCCTCTATACGGTCACTTGACCCTCTCTTATCAGTTTATCACAGAAAATACTTTCTAGGAGAAAGCAGGACCTTATCGAGCCCTGTTGGAGAGGTTAGGCCCTGGGCCAAAGGGTGATCTCAGTGAATGCCTAGGAGGAGAACAGGGGTTCCAGAGGTCCTGGGTGCGGGGTTTCTAAATGCTACCAACTGTGTTTTGCATCGTTCCAGCTCCGCCATTGCTCCTTAGTAAATTATAAATTTTGGAATTCTATATTAGTCCAGTCTTTTTTTTTTAGTTATAAATATGGATTTTTCTTTTTAAAAAATTTTATTTGATTATAGTTGACATGCAATGTCACATTAATCTCAGGTGTACAATATACTGATTCAATACCTCTACACATTATGCTATGCTCACACGTGTAGCTACCGTCTGTCCTCACACAACAGTCTTACATGATTATTGATTATATTGCTTACGCTGTGGCTTTTATTCCCATGACTTACTCATTCCGTAACAGGAAGCTTGTTTCTCCCACTCCCCTTCACCCATTTTGCCCATCCTCCACCCACCTCCTTTCTGGCAACCATCAGCTTGTTCTCGGTATGAATAAGTCTGATTCTGCTTTTTGTTTCTTTATTCATTTGCTTTTTAGATTCCACAGTGAAATCATATAGTATTTGTCTTTTTCACTCTGACCTGTTTCACTTAGTTAACACCCTCTAGGTCCATCCATGTTGTTGGAAATGGCACAATCTCATCCTTTTTTATGGCTGTATAATATTCGTGTGTATGTGTGTGTGTATGTGAGTGTATACACTATATGTATATCATATACATCCACCTTATCCATTCATCTGTTGATGAACACTTAGGTTGCTTCCATATCTTGGCTATTGTAAATAATGCTCCATAAACAAAGAGGTGCATATATCTTTTCAAATTGGTGTTTTCATTTTCTTTGGGGAAATACCTACTAGTGGAATTATTGAGCCTTTATCGAGGCTTTTCTATTTTTTTCTTTTCCTATTTTTTATTTTTTGAAGGACTTCCTACTGTTTTCTACAGTGGCTGTACCAATTTGTATTCCCACCAACCGTTTATGAGGATTCCTTTTTTTCCCACATCCTCAGCGACACTTGTTATTTTTTGACTTTTTAAATTTTAGCTACTCTTGCAAGTATAAGATGATACCTCGTTCTGGCTTTTATTTGCATATCCCTGATGGTTACTGATGCTGAACATCTTTTCATGTGTCTATTTGTCATCTGTATGTCTTCTTTGAAAAAATGTCTATTCAGGTCCTCTGCCAATTTTTTTCCTTTTTATTAACATATAATGTATCATTTGTTTTAGGGATATAATTATTTGTTTTTTTGTGTGTGTGTGTGGAATTATATAACTTCTTTATGTATTTTGAATATTAACCCCTTATCTAATGTATCATTTGCAAATATCTTCATTCAGTAAGTTGTCTTTTAGTTTTGTTGATGGTTCTTTCACTATGCAAAAGCTTTTTATTTTTATATGTTCTCAACAATTTGCTTTTGCCTTAGGAAATATACCTAGAAAAATGTTGTTAAGGCAGTCTGCCTGTTTTCTGTTCTTTTATGGTTTCAGGTCTCACATTTAGGTCTTTAATCCTTTTTGAATTTATTTTTGTATAAGTCGTAAGAAAATGATCCAGTTCCATTCCTTTGGATCTAGCTGTCCATTTTTCCCAGCACCATTTATTGAAGAGACTTTTTCCCATTGTATATTTATTCCTCCTTTGTCAGAGATTAATTGACCATATACTTGTGGGTTTATTTCTGGGTTTTCCATTCTGTTCTATTGATCTTTGTGTCTATTTTTGTGCCAGAACCATACTGTTTTGATTACTGCAGCTTTGTAGTGTATCTTGAAATCTGGAATTGTGATTGTGATACCTTCAGTTTTTTCTTTCTTAAGATAGCTTTGGCTATTTGAGGTCTTTTGTGGTTCCATACGTATTTTTGGATTATTTTTTCTAATTTTGCAAAAAAAAAAAAAAAAGCCTTTGATATTTTGATTGGGATTGCATTGAATTTGTAGATTGTTTTCAGTACTATGGACATCTTACCAATATTCTCTAATCCATGAGTATGGAATTTCCGTTTGTTTCCTCTTCAATTTCTATCATCATTGTTGTATAGTTTTCAAAGTACAGGTCTTTCACCTCTTTGGTTAAATTTATTCCTAGGTATTTGGTGGGGGCGAGTGGGAGGAGACACCAATTGTAAACAGAACTGTTTTTCTTAACTTCTCTTTATGCTACTTTGCTGCTAGTATATAGAAATACTACCATATATTACTCCGGTCTAAGAAGGGGAAATTTCTCATCAAGTTTTGCTCCTGGAAAATGAAATCTAGTCATTATTGGGGGAAGATAGTAAAGAAACCACACAGTGCTATTTTAGTTCCTGAAAAAAGCATTCCTGAGCTTGAGTTTCCATTCTGATAAGAAGTGGCCAAGAGCCAGTTTATTGGTTCTACACTAGAAACCCCCAGGTCATGGAAAAACTCCAGAAATGACAGTTTCTTCCTGCACATTATCAGGTATGGGCTCCACCCTGCTTTCTGTTCAAATGGTTTAGTTACTGAAAACACACACAAACACACTCACACCCAAAACAAAACAAAACAAAACCTGAGAAGGAACATGTGAGCAGCATTTGCTTGCCTTCTCACTAGGCCTTAATTGTGTATCTAAAATGGAGCCAGGGCATGAAATTCCCCCAGGTGGAAGCATTATAGTGGAGCTAGAGGGTGAGGTATTGAACGGGTGCATAAGCAAGGCATTGAAATGTTATTGAGAATTTTGTGAGTATAAATAAATATATATGTATATATATATATCCACAAACATGTGTATATATGTATATACATATGTACATATAGTATACGTTCTTTCTGTGGGAATGAGTTCATATTTTTGTCAGCTTCTCAAATAGAACTATGATCCAAAGAAGGTTAAGAACTATCGTAGATTTAAAATTTTGACAAGTGACTGCTCTGAAGAGAAAGGACTGTAAAGGGAAAACTTATAATGAAGAGTTTAATAACATCATCTGGTGCAATACTGAATAAAATGACACTAAAATGTACAGTCATCATTAGTTTGTGGCACCTCGCCAACATACATGGCTCCTTCGATCCTGTGTGGTATACACAACTATGTGTTGATGTAATTTGCACGATCTGGGGCATTTAGGGGATGGATGCTGATCAGATGCCTTTCTGAAGGTCACTTCTCTAGCAGGTGTCAGGAGTGTTTTTAAAGATAATAGCATTATTTAAGGGAAGAACTTTGGATGAAATAAAAATTCCTACTCCTTTCATGTTAGTTTAAATGACCACCTAATACCTTGCACTAAAATATGAATGAATTATAGGTATTCTAACAACTTAACTCCTCCCAGACCTGTTCACTTGTGTTGGTTTTGATGATTAAAAGAGAGCTGGTAGAGTTTGAGCAGAAGGTGCAATGAGGATATTGATCAAGTCCTGAATAAAGTTACTTTATGATATCATCCTCCCATCTTTCCTCCAGTGTAACATTTAATATTCTACCATAACATTTCATGATTATTAGACCCCTTAACTGAGGTTAAATGGGAAAATAGTATGAAGACAGATATGAAATAACTTATTATCTATGTTTGTAAAACCACTTAATAGAAAACACCAGCAGCTTACTTTTCATTTTAAAAGGAAAAATTAAAATTTCAGAAATTAACAATTACTTAGTAATATAAGCTTTATTGTAAGTAAAAATTTCCAACTAAATCATTCTATACATGTGAAATAAAACATAGCTTCTGTAGGTAGCATACATGTTAGAAACTTCAAAATATACAAGTTTGAAAAGAAAACCATTTTTTTCCAGATGGTCAACTTTGACCTATCGGGGTTTGTTGACTATTGGTAGATAAGCCAGAAGCATTAAAGCATAACAATATTTTGAACATTTCACTATAATGCTGTCTCTTATTCAATAATTAGAATCATCACTAATGTGGAATGGTTATTTTAAACAATTGTATTTAAAAAACATTCTCTTATCAGAAAATATAGCTTAGTTTCTCCAACTACTTTTTTTTTTTTTAAGATTTTATTTATTTATTTGACAGACAGAGATCACAAGTAGGCAGAGAGGCAGGCAGAGAGAGAAAGAGATGGGGGGAAGCAGGCTCCCCTCTGAGCAGAGATCCAGATGCAGGGCTCGATCCCAGGACCCTGGGATCATGACCTGAGCCGAAGGCAGAGGATTTAACCCACTGAGGCACCCAGGCACCCCACCCTCCAACTATTTTTATCAAAGGCTTTACAACCTAAATACTGTGTAGATAAAAGTGTTTACCCAGCAGTTATTACGTGATGTTATGCACTACCCTTCAATGGCAACATACCTTAGCTACCTAGTTTCCCAAGATAAATGTGTTTTCCTGACAATTCTTCATCTAAAGAAAATCCACAAACGATAAGTAAGGAGCCAATTATGACCATTATTGTTACTGTGTGTGGCTCTCGAATTATATCCTGTGTGCAGAGTGAATAGAGTAATATGGTTGAATAAAATGTTAAATAAGTAACAAGTTGTTAAAGAATGGGGATTGCGTGGCTGAGATGACATTAAGGTAAAGGTATTAGAGCTTAAAGAATTGAGGGAAAAAATGCCTCTTGTCTAGTAAAAAGCAGCAGTAGGTTTCTAAGGGTTCCTAAGCTTTTCAAGATCTGGGTCAGAGGTAAGACAAAACTCCCACATACTTGTAGTTTCAAATGTAGGAATAATGATATATAGTACTTTAAATTTTACAGAATGCTCCCAAGCACGTTTTTGTATTTGACCCTCACAACTGGCTTTAGACGTTTTGAGGACAGGGTTTCTATTTCGGTCACTGTTGTTTTCCCTGTGCCTCCTAGAAACTAAGCACCCGGTAATTTCCGCACAGATAAATGAAAGAACGTTCAGGCGATTGGGCAAAACTGCCAGTGTGTAGAGGAACTTGGGTTCACTCTTGACTTTCTGATTCCAAATCCCTTGTCCCTTTTATAATTTTAGCTTTCTTTCTTTTCTACTGAGAACTAGTCAAATCTCTGTTTTGTACTTTTTCCATTTTTTTTAAGATTTCAAAACAAAATCTTGTGAGCTCTTTAGAATTTGTAACCCCTCATATTATTTAATAGTGAAGTTGATCATTTAAATCCGGTGTCAGCAAACTTTCTCCATAAAGGGCCCGCTAGTATGTTTAATCTTTTGTGCCATATGTTCTTTGTTGCAATGCTTCAAGCTCTACTGTTGCGGGATATAAATAATCATAGACAAAAAAGTGAATAGGGTGATAGGGTATGGTTGTGTTCCAATAAAACTTTATTTATTTGTGAACACTAATATTTTAATTTCATAGAATTTTCCGAGTCACAAAACATTATTCTTCTTTTGATTTTGAAAAGCTATTTGAAAGCGCCGAAGCTAGGTTTGGTTCACAGTTCTGAGTTTGCCCATTCTTGGTTTAAATAATGATGGGAAGAAGAGCTCAACTTCCCGGTTGGGAAGTTAATTAAAATCAGTCTGACATGCCTATATTTGGGAATTTGTGTATCAAGGAAAAGGATATGTATTTTCATTTTACCAGTGGTTTCTATTTAATGCTAACTCACTGGCAGCTGGCTGTAAGGCTCTTGATGGTACAGCATTATATCCTTTGGGACACTGAGTGACAAACAGTGGCAGGGTGATCATGAGAAAAAGAATTTTCAAAGTATGCTTCTGTCCATTTCTACCATTTGGGGATTTAAACTTGGTTCAGGATGCTCTCAATGTTGAATCTATCCAGGACTATCAGAAAGGAACGGCTGAAGGAACCAAAGGAGAGAGCCTGGGTGGCTCCTTTGGTTAAGCAACTGCTTTTGTCTCAGGTCCCATAATCGAGTCCCACATCTGGCTCCCTGCTTAGCAGGGACTTGACTTCTCCCTCCGACCCTCCCCCATCTCATGCTTTCTCTCTCAAATAAATAAATAAGTAAAATCTTTAAAAATAAAGAAAAAATAAAGGTACAAAAGGAAAGCTTTCCTACGTAAAAACACAAAACATACTATGTTTATTATTATCTTTTGTTCTTTAAAAGATTTTATTAATGTATGTGACAGGGGGGCGGGTGGAGAGAGCACAAGCAGGGGGAGCAGCAGGCAGAAGGAGAGGGAGAAGCAGGCTCCCCGCTGAGCAGGAAGCCTGATGTGGGGCTCATCCTGGGATCATGACCTGAGCTGCTTAACCACCTAAGCCACCCAGGCACCCTAGAACATACTATGTTTAAAAAAACACAATAGTTTTTATTTGAAAACTAATGTGTCTATCCTGGCATATTTATAATCAACAATAAGAACAAGTCACAGAAACTAATATATGCTTGGGAAAACATGGAAATCATGTTCTGTTTCTAGAGGGCAATGAGGAGTGTATTCACTGAAAAGGGTACAAAATGCTGCTGAGGGGAAGGAGAAGGAGTGGTGGAAGAAAAGAGAGATTTCTGAAGTTAAAGGGACAAGGAGACCAGGCTTACCTGATGAAGAAAGAAAGGTGCTGGCTTTTTCCTGGGCTGTGAATTGCAGCCGTACTGTTAGACATGCTTGTTAAAATGCTAATGCCCTGTCAGAGCATGACTATAAAATAATCTGCATGAAATTGCATGAAAAATGGAAACTGAGGATAAGAACCTTTGCATTCATTCATTCACAGTTCTCTGTGGTTAGAGGAAAGCTGAGAAGAGAGTTAGAAAATTAAAATCCCAATCATTTCATTACGAGACCCTGCTTTTTTGGTCAGTTTCAGGTACGTTTTCAGTCCTATTCATTCACTGCAACTCTCAAGGAACATAAGTTTCTGTTATCTTGGTGAGGAAAATTAGAATCTGAAAAGCCCGAGGGCCCAATTTTCAATTATTTTCCGGTTCCAGGGAGAACACAGCTTTTAGATTAAATAACTAGCTGTTAACTTGACAATGACTTGTTATGCTGTTGAAATAAAGAATTGTTCTACACATGGAATGATAGTACCATGTTCCAGTAAAGACCTAGTTAGCCATTCTTGTGGGAAACCTACATCTTGTGTGGGAAACCAGCAGACGTCCCCTCCAAACTGACCTTTGAGCTCATGTAAAGACTGCCTTCATTCCAGTCCACAAGTCAGGGCAGGCTGAGCTCTCACAAACATTCCTGCACGTCTGACCTCAAACCTTTGTGGTGGTTTCACTCAATAGGAGGTAAGAGATGAAAACATGGCAAGACACAAGGACTTTTGAAACACTCAGCATAGTCTGAAAAGCTGCTTGCTCAGTACAAGGTTTATATTTAATTTTTGAGTGTTTACTTGGTTCCTGTATGTAAAGCCCCCCCCCCCCTTCAGTGTTGATTTTGGAAGCCATAGACATAGTTCAGATTAGTTCGGATTTCTTCTTGCCATTTGCAGATGTTCATTTCTGAAGAATTAATGAGGGCGTAATTCCTGTGTGTGTGGTAAAGGTTTCTGTTTTGTCTCCTTTCTCCTTGAACTAGAATATTAGACTATGGCCCCTGGGCTTTGTCTTCTTGAGCAAGTTCTTCAGGAGAGACTTCATGAGCCAAAGGGCATTCTCTCCATTTTTGCGCAAGTTCTGAAGTGGGTTAAAGGAGAACCATCTATTTGGAGAATGTCCTCTTCAGTGCTCAGAAGGCCACACACTGGGTCGCAATGACAAAACACGCTGGTTTATGTTGGCTTTACCTTTAATTGCTTTGAAACATTGACCCACCAAATATCTTTCAGCTTTTCACCTGTTCAGTGAGCTGCGTTTCTATCAGAATAGGCTTGGTTTTTCTGAGGTAACCAATATGCCTCAAATTTTAATTGTATAGAAGAGCAGAGGTTTTCACATATCTCTCATGGATTCACAGGAGACCTTGGGTCCGAGTAGTCAGCCCCTTAGCAATTTAAACTTAGTGCTTCATGAGATGCTACCCAAAGCAACCAACCCATGCTACTAGTATTCAGTTTTTAAGCCTCTTCCCAAGACCTCAAGTTGATTAAGTACATCGTTTGCTTCCAATTTACCTCAGGTAAGGATTTACTAAACGTTTTGCTGCCGAAAAACACAACAGAATGCCATTCTTTAGGCCTCCACTCTAGTTTCCTTATGAAACACTTCTTGGTTCCCAAACCAAAGGCATATATTTCAGTATGGCACACTCTCCAAGTTGTATGTACTAACTTCTACATTCATCAGGTTAGTATGAATCATGCTGTGACAGTGAATAAGGACCAAAAAAGTTAAGGGATTGAAAACATCAAAGGGTTCATTCTCACTCAGGGCACATGCCTTAAAGTGCTGGTTGGCCATTTACTCACTGCAGCCCTCAAGGATCCAAGCTCAACAAAACCCAGCCACTGTGCCAACCACTTGGTTGCTGCTGTACCAATGAGCAAACAGAACTCTGGAGACTCTCACACCAGCAATGAAACACACATCCTGAGAGAATCCCATGTTCTTTCTCTTCAGAACTCAGTGACAAGAAAAAGTCCCATTCCCTCAGCAAAGTGCTTGTTGTGGGCCCAGATGGAGCAACGCTCAAATATCTGTTGAAAAACCCTGATGGCGGGGCATCTGGGTGGCTCAGTGGGTTAAGCCTCTGCCTTCGGCTCAGGTCATGATCTCAGGGTCCTGGGATCGAGTCCCACATCGGGCCCTCTGCTCAGCGGGGAGCCTACTTCCTCCTCTCTCTCTGCCTGCCTCTCTGCCTACTTGTGATCTCTCTCTGTCAAATAAATAAATAAAAATCTAAAACAAAAAAAAAAAAAAAAAAAAGCCCCGATGGCAATCACAAGCTGGTCCCTTCTGGTCATAAAATTACATGATGATATTATTTCCAACTATGGTTCCAGAAAATCTTTGGGTGACAACCCTACACCGCAGAATGATCATCGTTGTACATGCATAAAACAGTTTCACATTTAAGGAAATATTCCTGGATCTGTAAAGGCTGTGTAAGTTTCAGCACCTGAGTAAATGAAGATAGCTCATCATGACTCTCCCAGAAAGTATACTAACTCTGTTTGCATTCAGCTCATGCCTCCCTAGGTACTCCTTTTATGGCGTGCCTTCTCTGGGACAAACGTAGTCAGTTCCAGGGAAGCCTGAAGTCGGGGCTAGAAAAGTTACAGCACTTCCAGCTAGTTCTCGTCCAGTGGGTTGGCTAGCATTGACGGCAGTGAATTTGTCAGCAGCCAGTTTTCCACTTACCTCGGTTTCCTAGAAGTTCTGAGGGGATTGCTGGGTCAGCTCTCAAGAGCAGAGGCGGCTTTGCTTGGCCATAGTGTCAGTTTCTCTAATTGTTGTCCAACCTGGAAAACACTGTACCTTCGTTGTGCAAAAGTTTGGAAGCCCTTAGTTTGAAGCCAAAGATGGCTAGTACAATGGATAGCTCGGAATATTCTCCAGTTCTGTCATCCTGATCCTTGCGTTGCAGGGAAAGGGACATGAACAAGACATGAGATAAAACAAATGTCACATTCTGTGATTAAACATGCAGGTGGTAATAGTTATTAAATTTCAGGTAAAAATTGACTATTTCTTCCCCAGATGTGCCTCCCCAAGCTTGCAGGCAAATAATGCCGTTAATCACTTTCAAAAGGACAAAACATGGCCTCAGAATTGGAGGAAAGACAGACCAGGCTGTAGCAGTGTGTTTGATGTCCAGGTGGCCAGAGCTGTGAGCTGTTTTGGAATCTTCAGGCTCCTGAAATCTAACATGTTCCTGACTTATGATCACCTCTCACAGAAATTTAGCCTTCCAGACTAGGAGCTCTAGAGTCATCTTTGACAGCCTGGCTCCACAGCCTTTCAGCTGTAGAACCTTGGGTAATTATTTAATCTCTCTGTGCCTCAGTTTCCCCATAAAGAAACCCGTTATTAAAACACCTAGTCCATAGTAAGTACCTAAACCACCTTAGCGTGTGGGTTCAGAGATCATTAGTTTCTGAGGAACATGATAATATCCAGAGCAACACTTCTTCTAAATTGTGAATAAAGGAAAGTTCTCAAAGTTTATTCATTTAAAGATGCCCTTGGAACAGATAACAGCTCCTCCAGAGCTTTCTGCAAAGGTTTGGCTTTAAGAGCCTCAGTATATTTCTGTGTTCCGAAAATTAGAAGGTGTGATCACAAAGAATCACATTCCAGAATTCTCTGTATCCCAGAATATTCCAAAACACAGAAGTCATGTTTCAAATACTTGTCTCAATATTTTTCCTCAACCTTCTTTAGGAGAAAATAATTTATTAAATTAAACTCAGTGGGGCACCTATGTGGTTCAGTGGGTTAAGCACCTGCTTCTTGATTTCAGCTGAGGTCATGATCTCAAGGTCATGAGATGGTGCCCTGCTTGGGCTCCCATGGGGCTCTGCTTGAGATCCTCCCTTTTTCTCCCTCTGTCCCTCCCACCAACACATGCTCACTCCCTCTCTCTCTGTCTCACTCTTGCTCTAAAAAAAATGAAGGACTAAAATCTTTTTTTAAAGAAAACTCAACCATGAAGTTAATATTACTATTACTTTTTTAAAGTGGGCTCCATGCTGCCTGGCCTTGAACTCACAACCCTGAGATGGAGACCTGAGCTGAGATCAAGAGTCAGTCACTTAACCAGTTGAGCCACACAGGTGCTCCAAGTTAACATTATTTTGGAAAATAGTTGATTTTTGTGATTGCTTATAGCCAGTGGTTAAAAATTGATTTTTTTTTTCTTTACCAATACCTATATCCCTTAAATAAAGGTGTCTTGTTTCCATTTTAAAGTAAGATTTCAGAATCAAGGGGACAATTTAGTTCTCAAATTCAGGAAATGCTTCTTAGGCTGTAAAAGCCATGTTGTATGATGATGTGTATGTGTAGGTAAAAGAAAGTTTGATGAAAATTTTGGGTTTGGTTTAAATAATAGTAAAGAAAGTGAAGCCAGAAAATCTTTAAAGTCTTGATATCAGGACTAAACAAATAAGGAAAAGACAAATGTCCAATCACTCATTAAACATATATTTATTGAGCACCTACTTTGTTTAGATTAGAAGCTGGAAATACAAGGATAATAAAGGTAGACGAGATTCCTGCCCTCAAGCTTTTGCATGCGGCTAAGAGAGACAGGGAATAAACAAATATACATAGCATGTAATAATCGATAAGATAATGATAAGTACTTATTATAGAAAAAATAATTAGTATATTTTGATAAATAATCGGGCATCTCCTTTAGATAGAGCAGTTGAGGAAGGTCTTTCTAAGAAGGTAACATTAAAGAAGAGACCAGGAGGATAAGCCACCAGACTTGGAAAGTGGAGAGAGAAGAAAATTTCAGACAGAGAGAACAAAGATCTGGCACAGAAAATATGTTGGCATGTTCAGTGTAAATCGTAAGCCTAATAATAAGTGCCAATATATTTGTTTGCAGTATGAGTCTCTAAAAAGTATCCATGGATAGAATTGTTACCTATACCACTTCATAGTTAATTCTTTTTATTAGTTAAATAATAGAATTAAAAAATAAACGTGATGTGATGAGCACTGAGTGTTCTATGCAACTGATAAATTACTCAACACTACATCTGAAACTAATGATGTACTATATGTTGGCTGATTGAATTTAAATTTTAAAAAAGATAAAAAATAAAAATTAAAAAATAAAAGATAAACCAATAGGTATTTATTATAGGTATTTAGGTATTAAAGTTTGATGGCCAAGAGATAATATATGCAAGTAGAAGCCACTATAATGAAGTATTCCAGAAATGAGTAGAACAAATTACTAAAAAGAAAAGAGCAAAATACTAGAACATGATTAATTTTATTTGCAAACTCCCGGCTATTGCCAGTTTTTAATTGAGTACTCCTAAAAACAGATCTCACTTGAATTTTATGGACATGCTGTCACTCCCATATTTAGCTGGAGATGTGTTTACTTTGTAATTGGAAGAATTATCCATTCCTAGTTCTGCTGGATTTAACTCAGGATTGTTTTCTCCATCTTGAACATAGGGCTCTTGTCCAGCTTGAATCCCCAGGGGGAGGCGCACATCTATAACGGGAAATCCCATCGAGCTGAGCACATCGCCCTGGCCTCAGCCCTTCCGTTCTTTCAATACATCCCCCTCACTTACAGAACAGATGCTTGAGATATGGTTTGCAATCATGACCACCCCTTCTGTGTGCTGACCCTTTTTTTAAATATCGAAGAAAACATTTTTCAATTTGTTATCAAGAAGGTTTGCATTCCCAAATTTACTCAGGAACATCCTAAGTTGCCAGATCATCTTTTTCCCTGAAACTCTTCAAAGGAAGATAGAGATTTGGTGATGAAATTTTTTTTTTCAAAGATGTTCTAATTCTTTTGCCTTTTAATGGATGATCTGCCCAAGACATGCATAGAGAACCCCTGGACACAAGCGCTATGGCCCATGGAGAAGACATTTGACTTTCCTGGCAGCTCTATCCACAGTGGCACGTGTGCCATAAGCACAAGATCAGGGACCAGAACCAGCAAAGAAATTTTCTTAGAAAAACTTGCCTATCTTTTCCTAATGAGGAAATTAAAAAAAAAAAAAAAACAAGAAAAGAAGAAGCTGAAATGTTTCTGTTTTGGAATCATAGTATATAAGCTTTGAGGGGAAAAAATCACACAGAAGCAGAAATGTACTTGTAATGCAAATGTGATTTTTGCTTGGAAAGAAATCTCTTTAAAAACCACAATGGTCATGTCACATCTGATTGACTGATGTGAGTAGTACGTGGACCAGGTGTAAAGGGGTGCCACACATTTCCTAGGGGACCTCTGTTGGGGGGGGTGGCTCTCTGGCTGCCTCTCACTGGTTCCTGCCTCAAAGGAATCACTTGTGAGATTCTCACTTTGTAAGAATCACTGGCCCCAGGGGCGCTCGCCTAGCACAGCCTGTCCTCCTCGCTTATGATTATGTTTAGCTCCTAATCAGGAAGGGACTGAATATCTTTTAAAAAGATAGTCGATGTGTTTGTATACCCTGGTCATCAAGGAATGAAATTTTAGATAAGGAGGTTATGGATTACATAATTGATTTTCCACCAACTTTTTCCAGTGATTTCCACTTCTATTATGTGTGATTTCCACTTCTATTATTATTCCAGTGATTTCCACTTCTATTCTGTGTCCTGAATTTATTCTTCTCCCCTGCCATTTCTGTTTTTAGATCTTCTGTCCACTCATCCTGGTGTAGTAGCAAAGGATCACTAGACTTGGAGTCAGAACACTAGTCATGTGTGATTTGGAATAGGTCGCTCGACATCCATCAACCATAATTGTCTAAATTATAGAATGAATTCTAACACTTGCCGACCTCTCAAGAATACTGCCAATATCAAGTGGATTGATTATGAAAGCCTGTTGTAAATTGTAAAGAGTTAAACAAATGTTGTTTTTTTCTCAGTTGTCTTACTTTGGCTTGGGGGAAGAGGGTTCATTCTTGATTGTGGATTTTTTTGGATGACAGTGAAGATAATAGACATGAAAAAACACCGAAAGATATCAATGTCCTATTTCCCCATCAGCAGGACAAAGTCTGGATTTAAGAGGATGCCCTATATACTTTCATGTGCACAGGAATCACCTGGACAGTCTTGTCAAATACAGATTCTAATGCGCAGATCCAAGTGTGGCAGGAGACTCTGCATGTCTTCAGTCTCCCAAGGGATGCTCATGTTGCTGGTCCCTCAACTGCACTTTGAGGACCAGCGGATCAGAGAAGGGGGTGAAGGGAGAAGGTGATACAGGTAAAGGGAATGATGAAGACAGCCCTCTTGCCTGTTGCTTTTTCCTCTTGGTAACGTATCAGTGAAATGAGTTAGTATAATAGTCACTTGCTAAGAGATCTTCCTGTTAATACCATTAAGGATCTGAACATGACTTGTTCTGAACCAACCACATTTCCTGGGGAGTAATTCTAGTGCAAGAGATACAGGGAAGAAACTGGCCCCACTCAGAACATGCCAGCCCTGCTCAGGATCTTCTACTTAAATGGTAAGAAACTAGAGAAATTCAGTTTGTAAAAGAAGTGGTCTGTATTCTGCCAACTGGGAACCGATCCAATGCTGATAAGATCATTAGCTCCTGTGACCCTAGCTGTATTTAACGAGTATTCTCTTGGGACCCTAGTATAACATGTCTTGATTGGACATTGTAAACTAACATCCTTGTCATTCACATTTAGAAGCAAATGACTTCCTTCTAGCATTTTCACAGCCATTTGGTAGCCTGCCATGATATTATGCATTGTTCAGAATAATTTTCCATGTTACTGAGGTTGATTCTCCTGATTTATAGCTATTTGTGAAAGTTGGCTTTCCAAAGGGGTAGAAAAGTCAGGAAGAAAATAACTTTATAATAAGCTACTCCAAACAAAGAGCAGATGTGAAATTCTTGAAATACGTTAGAATTCCATAAAGGAAAAGGCTTATGATATATAGCTCTTGCTGACCCAATTCAAATGTACAACTATTGAGCTTCTCTTTTTTGACACACAGTGATATCTTGACTCCTTGTTAGCTACTAAAATAATCACTCCTGAAAATGTACTGTTGTGATTTGCAAGAAAGGTACACAGGCATAAACTTTGTTAGGCACTATTCTCAGAGCTTTGCTGCTTACCTCGTCACTCCACTTACATTAGCAGAATCTTGGTTAAAATTACCTATAGAGGAAATACAGGGAAATATCTGTTTATACCAATAGAATAATATACCAATATTACCAGTGGTCTGGAAGCCATTTAATCACAAATTCAGAAGGACAGCAAAGTCCTATTATATGGTAATATACCAATATTACCAATGGAATAGTGAGCATCCTTTAGTTCACTATTCTACACTGAAAAAAGAAAATCAGGGAAGAACTAATTTTGTTGAGTGAATCTCAACTATATATATATAATGAGAACTCTAACTTAGTTCTCTACTTTTGTTTATTGTAGAATTTTTAAGATCATTAATATGTAGAGTCAAAGAAAGCAGAAATGCTCAATGGTTTGGTTCCATCATTTATTTCCTATTTCCTTTAAAAAGATTTCCTGGGTGGCCCCAGTCGGTTAAGCAGTTTCCTTCAGCTCGGGTCATGATCCCAGGGTCCTGGGATTGAGCCCCGCATCAGGCTTGCTGCTTGGTATGGAGCCTGTTTCTCCCTCTCCCTCTGCTCTTCCCCACTGCTCGCTTGCTCTCCAGTGCTCTCTCTCTCTCAAGCAAAATAAATAAAATCTTAAAAATATATATATATTTCTTCAGGTTCTTAGCTAAGTGTGGCTAAAGGGCCATGGTACAAACTATATCCAAAAGAGTAGTTGTTAGTGGTACCCAAATCCATTTCAAGTTCAACATTAGACTTTTATTGCTCTGGAATGATCACTTCCAACTACAAGGATTTTTTTTAAAGATTTTATTTATTTATTTGACAGAGAGAGAGATCACATGCAGGCAGAGAGAGAGGGGGAAGCAGGCTCCCCACTGAGGAGAGATCCCAATGCGGGACTCGATCCCAGGACCCTGAGATCATGACCTGAGCCGAAGAAGTCAGAGGCTTAACCCACTGAGCCACCCAGGCACTCCCAACTACAAGCATTTTAAAGAAGAGTAACGAATTCTCAGTCTTCTAGCCATAATTGCTCAGAGGTCAAGTACTGAGTCTTCACCAAGTATATTTCTATAGTTTTAGCTTTCTTTGTTCTTCACTACACAGAACTTAAAGAGTTCTTATCCCTCCAAAATGCATGTGGGACACTTGCCAACAACTGTCCACCAGCTGGGATGGCTTCTCCCTTTCAGTGTTTCATCTGACTCCGGGGGGCTAGGGACTTTGCTGTCCTTATGAATTTGTAATTAAGTGGCTTCCCAGACCAATGCAGTTTGGTAAAAACAGAAAAGACCCATATTGAGTATCATAAGTGTTTCTGCTTTACCCCAAAATAGGGACTGCCTGTTCTTTCAACACAGGCAGATTTCCTATGTACCTATATAACCCTGAGCTTGCCAGATCTGTTTGGTCAGGACTGGTGATGAGACTGCCAGAAAGCAAGCAAGAGACAGTTCTGAGCACGAAGACTCCCTGACATCCTAGTCTGTGCACAAGGGCAGCAAGGCATTCACCCTATTTATTAGGCCCTCCTGGGTCACAGAGTAGTCCTAAGGGAAATGTAGATTCAAGTGGTTTTAAGAATGCCCCAGCTATTGAAATGCCAATAATAGAACCTCCAGTGGGTCTCCTTAGCCCTTCGGGTAAAATTCTTAAGGAAGGAGAGTGGATGACATAGCATAGCAGGTTCAAAGGAGATCATATCGAGCACCTTCCTTAAACCTTATTCAAAGAACAGAACACACATTACAGTTCTGTTTTGAGTTCGCAGTTAAGCTCCCTCCATGTGTTTCTGTCCTTCCCTCCCATCCAGCTTCCTTCCCCCTGAGGAGTTAATTAGCTACTTGAAGGATGGCCCTTTTCTCATTCATCTTGCATGTTTGTTGAGTGAGTGACTGACCGCCCACTGAATTAGACTGGGATTTGCAGAGCAGAGTGCTTGTTCAAGGTGGTGTCTAATGTGCTGTGATTAACTATTACTGTGTAGAAAAGAAAGTATCCCCCCGCCCCCGTATTCATTGAGATCAAGAAAGCAGGGTGGGTGGAAGCATTTGGTGTTCTTGTGGCTTATGCACCATACTTTTACTTTCTGGAATACATGCTGCAAATAATCGAATATTCGATATTGCCTGCTTTCTGCTTTCCCCAGAGAGGAGAGAGGCTTCTTTACCAGAGTGGATTTATGTTCCTTTCTGTTCACCTGGGAATCAGTTCTGTGTTTACTGAGGAGGTATTTCAAGCACCTTCTCTCCATTGCTCACCCACTGATTCTATGGTTATCTACTGATAACCACAGAGTTTTAACTGAAAGGAGGAGATGATGCTTCCATTTAGACATTTGCTAATGGTAGAATGGTCTACAAGTGATCTCACACATCTCCCAGCTGAATCAGAAAAACACATAGAAATCAGCTGGAAGACTGTGTGGATCTCATGAATCCTACAGGAATTCTAGGTTCAGTGAGTCATAAATACAGTTAACAAATATACAGAGAACCAAAAGTGTTTCCTTCTGTGCTTTTCTTATTTCCGGTGTCTTCTCCACCCAAATGTTTTTACACCCACATCAATAATTCAAAAATCTAAAATCAACATGAATTTTATACAAGGTAAATACAGTGTGTACAGTTGGAAATCATGGATCTAATCTATTTTCCATGTTACAACAGAAATAAATCTTAATCATGTTACTAATTCATGGACTCACCTATCTTTCATGATTTCTAAATAAAATCCCTCAGCTTTTTTGTGGGACCAGGAATTTAACAGGAATTCTGTTAAATCGGGTTTTTAGTCATCCCTGTGTTATGCATGTGACTTACCAGAGAACAGAAAAGCAGACAGATTTCCTGTTTATAGTTTAACATTCCAGACTTAACCATTTCAAAAGGAAAGAAGAGAAAGTTCGACGTGATGGCATATTTTAATGTCCTCTCATTGCTCCTCATTGTCTGTGAAACTCGGAAACTAACTTGTATGAAACATAGCCCTCTGTTTTCAAACTCAGCGTGGACGGAGGCTGCATGCACAGTGTGGTATGAGCGATTGTGAAATGGTACTCATTCGTGCCCGTATTTACTTAGCAAACATTTGTAAAACCTCTTCTAGGAATCACCTTCCACCTTGAGCTGGAAATTTTTTAAATTAAGAAATTCAAATTCCTTCACTTGAGCTTTCAATAAGAATTAGAGATTTAAGTACATGGTTCTATTGTAATGGAAGGAATTCTTAAATTCTCCTCCTTAGAGGTCGGTCAAAGAAGTTAGCACTGGATCCATGTCTCTTGAAGGTGATGTTGGGTGGGAAACAGTGTGAGATGGGGAAGGGAAAAGATGTAAATGTGTATCTCTGTCCACATGGAACTTCTAGAAGTTGGGGAAGCAGATAACTATTAAAATGGAAAAGTTCACAAACATAGTAGATTATTTCAATATTAAAGAGCCAGTCCTATTAGATACAATGATATAAAATATAGAATTAAGTGAAATCTTTTTTTTAAGATTTTATTTATTTATTTGACAAAGAGAAAGATCATAAGTAGGCAGAAAGGCAGACAGAGAAGGGGAAGCAGGCTCCGTGCTGAGCAGAGAGCCCAATGCAGTGCTCGATCCCAGGACCCTGAGATCACAACCTGAGCCGAAAGCAGAGGCCCAACCCACTGTGCCACCCGGGTACCCCCAAATAAGTGAAATCTTAAAGATCATCTAGATCAGCCCCTCCTATTAAAGCTGGAGAAACTGGAGATTTGCAATGGAACTGAGCTACAGAAGGTCAACCAGCTGGATGATAATAGAACCAGGATTCAAGCCCATGACTTCAGATGCTGAATAATATACTATTTAACAGCATCTTACAGGGTCTGCTTCCTTTTATTAATAGAATGAAGCAAGGTTGTAACACATTCAACTTTATTCATTTTTTTCTAACATCTAATCATTTAGGAGCCTGATAAGTAATAGGAAAGCTTCTCCATATAGTCATTATTTGGGATACTTCTCATACACACACAGACACACAGACACACACACACACACAAAACAAAACAAAAAACCTATATGCTGAGTAGAAGAATTTATATGTGTGATATAAGAATAGACATAATAATAATATTTTACATATAAATAACGCATTACACTTTACAAAGTGCTTTCAAATGCATGAAATATTTCCTCCCTCATCAACTGTGTGAAGTAGCCATTATTGCCCCCCTTGTACAAATTAGGACATTGCAAGTGGCAAAGCCAGGGTTCAGATCCATGTGTTCCCACTCTGCTTACAAGATTCTTACTGTTACACTCCCACTGCCTCTCTAAAACATGAAATAGGCAATAGACGCCTTGCACCTTCCCATATCAGTCAAGCATTAATTAACAGTCACTGGGACCTAGCACTTTCCTGGAAGCCTTCATGGACACAAGGCTGTTTTAAGATTTAGTGTGTCACCTTCAACAGCAAATCCCAAAAGTTCAGAAAAAAACATAAAACCAATGAAGCACTGAACTATTAATTAGTAGAAGTTTATTGTGTATACACCAAAAAGACAGTTTGCAACTAGGGGCACCCAAACCAAAACATGGAATGATGCTCAGAGGTATGTTGTTAGAACGCAGTTCACATAATCTGGAGGCAGTAACTGTTTCCTCTTCACAGCAACTGGTTACAATATTAGAATCTTCTTAAATGAAATGGACTTGTTCAGTGGTTATTTCCTATCAATTTGGGGGTACAATTTAAGTTCTGCTTATAATCATCACAGGCGTAAGCTAGAAGCAACCCAGGTCAAGTGAGCCTCCCTTGTCTTGCAAAATGAGCTAAATTAAGTTTTGTTTATATGACTAAACTGGTTTTGTTTGCTCAGAGAAATTTCAAGTCTGGTCTCTGTGTTTGATTTTAACATTGCAGTCTAGGGGTGCCTGGGTGGCTAAGTCAGTTGGGCAGCCGGACTCTTGGTTTCAGCTCAGGTCATAATCTCATGGGTGTTGGGATCAAGACCCACACTGCTTGTGCTCTGCGTGGAGTCTGTTTGAGATTCTCTCCTCCTGCCCCTCCCTGTGACCCCCTCACCGCCCCCCCCCCGCACTGTTTGCTCATGCATACTCTCTCTCACTCTCAAATAAAAAAGTCATAAAATAAAACAGTGCCATCTAGCTGAGGGAAACAGAGTTGAGATGAATGAAATATGGTATAACATAGGATAGGTTTAATAAAAATCCAAATTGTTAGGTTTGGCTGGCTTTAAGTGCAGTAAGTATTCACCAAATGCCAAATACAACAAGAAAATACAATACAAGCCTACCAATGATTTATTTTGGAAATCCTAAACCTGAACTCTATCATCAATTTTGTCTACATTATTTATCTTATTTTTAAAGATTTTATTTATTTATTTATTTAATGTTAGAGGGAGAAAGAGAAGGAGAGAGCAGGAGGAGGGGCAGAGAGGGAGGGAGAGGGATAAGTAGACTCCTAGGGGAGCATGGAGCCTGACATAGGGCTCCATCCCAGGACCCTGAGATAATGACCTGAGCCGAAATCAAGAGTCAGATGCTGAACTGATTGAGCCACCGAGGCTCCCCTACACTCTTTATCTTACTTAATGTAACTTGCATGCATTGATGTTGCATTAATAACTTGAAAACAAATGCAATTACAGAAAATCAAGAATAAGCCTACTATAATGCCAAATTCAAGACTGTGCAAAAATTCTTGTCCATCTTAAATTCCAACAAAAGAATAACATTATTTGGCCATAATGAATGTGAAACTTAAGACTTTCGCATATCTAGTTTTCAAAACCCTTTAAGTATAGAAGCATCAGTCCTTTGGTGTTGCTGGGATATTCACTTTGCAGCAGCAGACCTATTAGAAGTGTTGCATAGGGGGCGCCTGGGTGGCTCATTGGGTTAAGCATTGACTCTTGATTTCCACTCAGGTCACAATCTCAGGGTCATGAGATCAAGCCCTGCATTCAGCAGGGAGTCTGTTTAAGGTTCTCTCTTCCTCTCCCTCTGCCCTGCCCCTCATGCTCTTTTTCTCAAATAAACAAATAAATCTTTAAAAAAAGAGGGGAAAAAACCCAAAACTGTTGCATTGCAGTTGGTTACTAAGGGGTGGATTTTAGATAGTGCCCAAATTCCAGTCCAGGTAACTGAGATCTAAACAATTGCATGTCATCACTGATTTAATAGACAGCAAAATGCGAAAGTTGCTATTTCAAAAATTAGTCCTATACTACATTTTCTGAGTGATTTGAACTTCTTTCCTAAATTCTGCTGAAAAAAAAAAAAAAGTTTCTCTTTTGCAGCAGTTTTAGCATTATTTTATAGCTTTGTTTTCCCTGTTGCTCCACATTTTGCTATTTTGAAAACTCTACTTTTCCATATGTCATGGATAATTGCCAATTGTGTTGCCTTCTGTGGAAATAAAGATAAGAATAAACAGTTGCTTTCCTAACAAAAGACTTGATTACATCTGAGTTGATTTTACCATAGTATTTTCACTACATACTGCTATTTAGTGTCATGTTGGGGACATTTAGTACTCCTGACTTTATTGACCTTTCACTCCATTTTAGTGGATGACAATGTGATAATAGCCTACATTAAATTTCTAACTTTGGAAGACTTTGGCACAGTGGTTCCCAAACTGGCCACACATTGGAATCACCTGGAAAAATACCGATGCCTGGGTCTCACCTGTCACCCACAGACTATGACTTAGTGGGTCTGTGGTACAATCTTGGTACTGGGATATTTAAAAACTTCCAGATGATTCTAATGTGCAGCCATATTTAAAGAGGTACCATTCAGTTTAGAAGAAGTATTCCCAAAAGCTAAGCCAGAGTAACTTAGTAAAAAATTAGAAATAATACAGTCAACATGAAACTAAAAGTTTTATTGCTAAAATCTGCATACTATGCTATTTCTAGGCAGTGGTGTGCTCGTAAGTAGGTCTCTTGATTGTTTTTATGCTTGTATAAATAATATTTTTAATAAATTTAGCCACATGGTCTGTAAATCAATATCAACAGCTCTGAGATCTTGTGAATTCTCTTCACTTTGAGCTGTAATGAAGTAATCTGTTTGAGCATCATATATGTTACTAGGTAAATAATAAAAACAAAAGACATTTCTCTAAGGCTTTTCCTATGCCAAGGACATTGCATATCTTAATTTATCTATCCCTCACAACTCTTTGAAGAATGTTCCATTATTTTCCTTATTTTTACGTGAAGGAGCTGAGGGGCAGAGAAGTTAAGTAACTTGCCCAATGACACATAGCGAGTAAGCAGCAAATTGGAATCTGAACTAGGTAGTCTGATTGCTCTTAGCCCCCATGTTCTACCAAAAAGAACTTTTTGTTCTATCAAGAAGAATTGAGAATCAAAATTATATTCTAGACTATTTCTGAATACTGCAGAACTCTAGCTCCCTCCCCTACTTCTGGTTGTTCGAAAATCTTTTTCAAATCTAGCAACATGTAGCACCTGCTGAAATGATCATTTTGTCTTTCTCATTATCAGTGCAGTTGCACTTTTCCTGTTCCCAAAACAGAAACTGCTTATGACTTTTGTATAATAGAGCAATTATGTTTATTGAGGAATACATTTTATTGCAAGTCGTATTATTACAACCTCTAAAAATAACACCACAGTTTTAAAACTCTTCTTTTTAATGGGTTTATCTGGCTGGAGCAAAAAAAATAAATTAATTTAAAAAACCACACCTCGGTTATGATGCCTCTCAGACACGTGTTGATCAAATACCCAGGGACAGAGAGGGACTTGGCCAAGTGTAGCTTTAAAAAAATTTTTTTTCTTGGTTGGAAATAACTTTAAACTTGCAGAAAAGTTGCAAAACCAAACTCTTACAAAAAAAAGACATATTAGCTTCTAATCAGATTTGTCTACTAAGTTTTACCCGTGTTTGCTTTATCAATTGCTCTCATTAGTATATATACATGCAGACATATACACATACTTTTTTTTCATTTTTTAAAGTAGATTGCATATATTATGGCCTATTACCCCCAAATACTCCAAGGTGTATTTCCCAAGAATAAGGATATTCTCTTGTATAGTCCCAGTACACTTCTAACTTAATTTGCCATCTATATTTCAATTTGTTTTTTACTGGATTTAGTCATCACATATTTTGAATGTAACTCCACAGAGCCTTTCTTTGACTCTTATGACAATGACATTTTTGAAAAATTTGACCAACACCACCCTCCTCTTTTTCAATAGGACATTCTTCATTTGGAATTTGTCTCATGTCTCCCCATGAATAGGGGAATCCCTACGCACAGACAGGGATTCTGGAATGAAAGACTGCATAAGTGATGTTCCTTCTCAGGGTATCACATTTGAAAACACGGGTTCTTCCATCCCTCTTTGGCGATGCCAGGGATGATTATCCAGTCAAGGAGTTGTCTAGTTTTTCCATGGCATAAACTGTTTTTTCCGCTAATAACTAATGAGCAATCTGTGGAGAGATACTTTCAGACCAAAGTCATATCCTTCTCCTAATCTAAATTTCCCTCTAGATTTAGCATCTACTGGCAATTCTTGCCTGAGCCAATATTTACTGTGATAATTGAAAAATGATGACTTTCCATTTCTAGCACTCCTTCCACATGTACTGGTCAGCCCACAGCATCCTGCTATAAGGAAGACTCTTCTCTTTCTCCCTATTATCTTTATGGATTCATGGATCCTTATTTTTCCTTCCATGGTTTATAAGTCATGATTTTTTTCTCAATTATTTTATTTTTCAAACTGTTGCAGTTTTAACTAAGGGAAACACCTCCAAGCTGGCTTCCATATTTTGGGTATTCTTCTGTTACTTTTTAAAAAGATTTTATTTATTTATTTGACAGACAAAGATCACAAGCAGGCAGAGAGGCAGGCAGAGAGAGAGGAGGAAGCAGGCTCCCTGCTGAGCAGAGAGCCCAATGCGATGTGGGGGCTTGATCCCAGAATGCTGAGATCATGACTTGAGCCAAAGGCAGAGGTTTAACCCATTGAGCCACCCAGGTGCCCCACTTCTATTATTTTTTTAAACACTTCCATCCTTTCTGGTGTAACAAGATATTTCAGGCTCATCCTGTAACTACCTTAACTCCACATTAGAATTAGTTGTTTTTCCAAGGAACTCTCAATCCTTTTAGTGGGTAATGACATTGGACACCAAAGTCTGGGCCGTAGGTGGATTCATTCCTACTGAGATGTCATTGCTTCTAAGCTCTTTGTGCAGATAGATCTGGGAAATACATGGGTGTATATACACATACACATAAACACATGTGTATATATATATATACACTCATAAATGCATTTGCAGATATGCATGTACAATTACATACACAAGTGCACATATATATACACATGCCTTAGAAACCACAAATTTACATCTATCCCAGTCCACTCTCACACGATTCTTTCTTGCCTCCCTCATTCCATAGTTGCATGTTCCTCTTCCACAGTGAAAATCCTGGCCCCTAAAATGTCAGCACATTTGTCATTTGCTCAAACATACATCTGAAAGAGTTTCATTATTACTTGGGCACAGTAGTCTCTATTCCTGCCTATCAAAAATCAACTAGACCCAGTAATTCAATGCCCAGTTATTGACCCAAAAGGAAGGAACTCATATGTCCCCCAGCAACCTTGTATGAGAATGTTTACAGCAGCTTTATTCATCAAAATATGTTTGGCCAAAACATTTTGGCCAAAACCTGGAAATAGCCCAACTGTCTTAAGGGAATAATGGATGAGCAAACGGGGTTATATTCATGCAACAGAACACTACGTAGCAATCAAAGAGCAAACCGCGGCTGCGTGTAACAATGTGGATGAATTTCAGAAACACTACGCTGAGTTTAAAAAGGCAAACAGAAAGAACACATAATGTATGAGTCCATTTATATGAAATTCAAGAACCAACAAAAAATAATCTCTAATGGCGGACTTTTAGAGATTTTATGAGAAACAGACATGTTTCTAATAGCCAGGTGTGGCCAAGGAGACAAAATAGAGTAAAGGTTTAGCAAATGACCTTTCTTCATTCTCTACCACTTTGGGGCTTTGCACAAGTTACTCTACACTCTTTCTTCTTTTATGAACTGGAGATAATAATAGTATCTACCTAATAGGGTTGTTGTGTGAAATTACATTAAATATGGCAACACGACATGTAAGTTGTGTGGTAGAGAGTCAATGAGCTTGGCACACATAGAACATACAGTAGCTGTTAGCATCAGTATAGGACCTGTGTTTATACATTGCCCTTCACAGGTTTACTGCTGGTCCCTCATCACTAACAACACTCAGGAAAGCAATACAGAAATATACACCAGGTTTTCCATATTCTTTGACTTACTAATCCCTTTCCTAGAAGAAGTATCCAGCACAATCAGATACATGCATGAAGGTAATTTTTGCAAAATAATGTGATAACTCCAAACTGGGTTAACTTAAAAATAAAACCATTACATTATAGAATCATAGTAGATTATGGTATAGCATCTGTTGAAATGTGGAAGAATCTTTGTTAAACTCGCAAAAAGCAGAAGATAAAACAATATGAGTTCTGTGGTTGCAGATGAATACGATATGTTCGCGTGTACAAGTGATGGCTCACACTGTGTGATATGGGAGCAGTTGACTTCCTCTTTCAGGCTCTAAAAAATTTCCGGGTTGTCTTTTCATTTAAAAAATGCATACTTTTTTGAATTAAAAATAACCTTTCTTTGTATAAAAACCCACACATTAAAGAAAAGTATAATGGAAAACCCAAATGATAGAAGCCAAATGACTATTTGCTTCTGGTGGCGGTGGGACAGGGCAGAATGCTGACTAGTAAGAAGCCTGAGAAAACTTTCTGGGAGTAAGTAAATGTACCATTATCTTGATCAGGATGTGAGTTATATGGGTGCGTGGATTTGTCACAATAGATTGAATTCTACCCTTAATATCTGTCCATTTCACTGTCCATAGGGAGTAGAGGCTGCCCTCTGCCTGAACTAGAACTTTGATTTAAAACAACCCCTTCTTGTAGTTTGTCTCACTTCCCATCTTCCTCCCCATTGACTTCCTTTTACGTTACTTGCTTTATTATCCTTTTGATATACAAAGTACAACATAAGTTAGAATTTCACAGCTAATTAAATGACATTATCAACTATTTAGCTGTGGCCAATATACATACTTTAATACAGTAAGGAAACACATGCAAATTGAAAATGTTTAAACAACACTGAATTTTAGATTAATCCTCACTTTCGGCCTTTACTTATCTCATCTATTAAAACAAAAGCAAAAACAAAGAAACAAATTGCAGAGTAGCCGGGGCCTTGCCAATGAAAACCGTTGATTTCCAACATAAAATGATCAAATATCACTTCAGTGAGGAAATGATTTTCTCAGACCTTCTCATAAATTCTGGTACAGACCACGCCCTTCATTTTACATTCCTTGAGAAAAGAGAAAGATTCATTGAGTATCTAAAACTCAAACTAGGGAACAACAAATTTGCACATAGCAACAGAAGATAAAAACAAGCTCATAAGATTAAACTTAGAAAGGAGTAGAACATCAGTGTGTCAGTCTCTGGCAATTTGGAATTATGACCATTGAAACAGGAGAAGGAGTTTTGACATCATTCTATGTTACTATGTGGAAGAATTTTCTTAAAGTGACAAGTTTTTATGCATAATTCACTAAAAGTGGATTTCGAAACTATATGCGTATTTGCATCATCTGAGGAACATTTAAAAATACTGATGGTTCCTTCTCTCCCAAGAGATTTGCATTTAATTAATCTGTGTTGGGAGCCCCATACTGGTGTTAACTCCCCATGCAAATCTACTTTGTACCTAGGGATAAGATCCTCTAAGCTAAAGGGGAAAAAAAAAAACATTTAAAATGACATGAGTCTATGTTCAATGTATGTATTAGTAAGCACAGAAGCTAAAACAAGAAAATTGCTAGACGTCATCGCACGTAACCCTGGTCATCACTCTTGATCTGCCAACTAAAAGGTCTCCCGTGAGCTGAGCTTAAATCATTGACACGGTGAAGTCCAAGTTACTTTGGATTCTTGGAAGCAGAACACTCAGATACCTACAAATATTATGTAATTGAGCCGTTAGGCAGGGTTTGTTTTGCTTTTATAACTTGGACTTGCTTTTCTCTTTGTGAGTCCAAAATAGGGAGATTTAGCCATCCTTTCTTTGACTTACTGGTTTTTTTTTTTTGGTTTTTTTTTGTTTTTTTTTTTTTAGTGTTGTTACTCCCAAAATAACAAATGAGCTTTGTTGTTTCTAAAATCTTGGACCTATACTTGAAGTGCTATAGAGTCTTCAGGGCTGAAATATTGTCTAACCACTAGCTCTGACTTTATTCTTAGCCATTCTTTTCCATGGGTATTGCAAGGGAAAAAGAATAATTTGAAAACAATGTAACCAATTTCCCTATTTAAATACCATTATTTTTGTATTTAGAAGCAAAAATATTCTTACCACTACCATTTTCCCATCCACCAGCTTCCTTTTTATTGTCGTCTCTTTGCCATCCCATTTCTGCACTTGATTCAACGAGCCTCTTGACAAGGTCACGATGCTCTGCAATGACAAGCTCACATAATCGAGTTGCTTGGACCATAGTTGATTAAAGAAGCAGTTCATTTGGTATTGAACTGTTTTCATAATAGATGTCTCACGAAGAACATTCACTTTCTATTCAATTTAATTTAATTTATTTTTTTTAGAGTAGGCTCCACACCCAATGTGAGGCTCAAACTCCCAGTCCTGAGATCATGCAAGGTGCCCCCAAGGCACATTCTTTTTTTTTTAAATAAAGATTTTATGTATTTGACCGAGAGAGCACGCACATGCGTGAACACAAGCAGGGGGAGCATCAGACAGAGGGAGGGCAGGTTCCCCACTGAGCAGGGAGCCCAATGCAGGGCTCAAACCCAGGACCCTGGATCATGACATGAGCCGAAAGCAGATGCTTAACTGACAGAGCCACCCAGGTGACCCAATTTTCAATAGAATGGTATAGTCTACCCTTTTGAATACTAATGGGAATTATCTTCTCAAGCCGGATAATGAGCTAACTTTGAAGAGAAACATTAAAATTTACCTTTGTTTTCCTGTTGTCGGCTGTGGTTTCTTCAAATTCCTGACCTAACTTAAAGGAGATCTCTGTATTCTTAAACGTACTTTCAGTCCTTATAGTTATAATATCCCCTTTCTTGCTGATGATCACACGGGGTTTGGCCAAATTTCCCAGTTTTCTGGTGGCTAACCCCACACCTGAAAATCAAGAGAGTGATAGAATTATGTTGACAAGGAGATGTATCTGTAGACACTAACGCATGGCCATGTTCTATCCTCACTTGTTCGTCTGGTGTGGAGATGGCACGTAGTATCACTGACTACAGAGGACCTCCTCCCATGTTTCACCATCTAACAGAAATACTTGTCCATCGACTTAAATATTTTAAGTTTATTATTACAAGAGTAATATCTGCAGATTTTAAAGATAAACATGTTTAATTTAAATAGTACAAGTTAACCCCTTTTACATCTAATCCCACAGTCTTTGAAAATCACCAGTGTTTTGTATGAATCATTCCAGACATTTTAGTTTTTTATGTATAAATACTATAGATGTTTTTAAAATGTAACTATGACAGATACACACTGTTCTTTGATTTTTTTTCTCTTCAGTAATACATTATGTATATAGAAAAGAACTCTCCCCACATCCTTAATAGAATCCTATTTCTGAGATTTTATTGTGGCCCCTAAATTATTGGTGGGAAAAATCTATCCGTCTCCTTTCAAGATCTCTATCATTACATGTAATCGTAAATAAACTAATTTTTTAAAATTTTCCTTGTTTGGAAAAAAAACAAAATTAAACTCTCAAGTTTTATTACTACTATTACTAAGACTATAGGAATACATGGAAAAGGAGAAATGTCAAATGAGAGCAATAAATGAAGGGAAAACTAGTTTCACCTAAATATATGAAAATATATATTCTATATAATCTCCGCAGTAGAGCCCGAGAACCTACACTATATCCTATAACCTACACATCGAACCCCGATGTGATCTTATGCATTCTAAATTTGAAAATGACAGAATTAGGGAGTTCGTCATTGAGGCTCTTGTATTTTTCTTCTTCCTCAGCTGTAAGGTCAAATCCTTAAGTCTAACCAACCTCACGGTACGGATCTGTCCCCATAAGTTCTCATAGTTTTCTAGGCAACATGACATGATTTTGCTCATTTTACCTAAGAATACAACTCTTCTTATAAGCTTTCTATGCAGGTAAGTAAAGTTACAGGCCCTTTGTCAAACATAGAAACCTGGGTCATTGGCACCACTTTCGATTAAATTCATATAGCTCTGGAAATTTCCAAAGACAATTCATACCTGTTGTGTTCATATCATGGAACATTCCTAGAAATAGTATAAAATAAAGTTGATAAAACTAGGACTGGATTTTTCATCTTCATCCATTGCTCCAAATCCAGGAAAATCTGATGTTAGCCTAACAGAAATTAGTGTAAACGTCTGGTTTTAGCTAAACACCAAAATTTTTAAATCGAGGTTTTCTATTAACTTTAGTATTTTCAATTCCTTATCTTATAAGCATTTCAACTGTTATAAAACAACCTTCAGGAATGCCAGAGGATGGGTTGCCTAAGCCTCTAAGATTTCTTTTCTCTGAAAGCAAAGCCCTACTGATACAAAACTACCTTTGAAATCAGTGGGAGTTCCACACAATTAAGCAGCTCTTAGGTTAAAATCTATTAAAATTTCCACAAATGAAATGCAATAAATTATTGGAATGACAAAAGAGATTAATTGCAGGAAAGGATTATAATTCAGCCTGTGCAAACTTCCCCAGAGTCCTGGAAAAGGAGTTAGAAGGAAACAGGCATACAGCTTTCTCAAAAAAGGATCTTCTCAACCACAGCTACAAGAAACATTTCTTACCCAGAGCTTTCATGTAATCATCAAAGTGCTCACTGGAGACAAGTTTCCAGGTGCCCAAGAATTTGTTGCTCATTGTGATGGAGGAGAATTCAACCCAGTTCTAGATGAGATTCAGGATACTCAGATGCTGAAGCCTCAGAAGATTCTTTTCAAAGATGTCCAAAGCATGTGACTCTCACAGAGACCCAATGGGGAAAAGCAGTGTCAGGACTGGGCAATGAATCATCCATTGGGACAAAAGAAACCCACACATAATGTTTCCTTAGTCTCCAAAAAAAATTTTTTTAAAGATCAATGAGAGCACTATTTGAACCTTCAAAAAAATTTTTGGTCTATCTTACATTTTTAAGAAGTGCTTAGTCTTTAATGCTTTGGAAAAGACTCCATGAATTGAATCCTATATCAAACTAAATTATATTAGTGTGAATGAGTGTGTGTGTGTGTGTGTGTGTGTGTGTGTGTTTAGGCATCTTGGTCACTCTCAATCCTGAGTCTGCACAATTAAGAATTCTTATTGAAAGAGAAGAAAGAGAGGAAAATGTCCATGAGTATTGTGATAACTGCCTCAAATATGTTGTGGGAGAGAAATGCAGGGAAGCAGTGTGAGGAAGTATTCATAGGTAAGGGAGGCTTGGCATAGTTCACATATCCCAGGCAGGCAGAGTAGGCAGACAATACGGTCAGTCTATTACAGCAGAGCACAGAAATTGTATTCATGGAATGGATAAAAAGTAGCGCTAGAGCATGATGTGGCTTTGGCAACAACAAAGATTTTCATCTACAAAAACAAACCAAAACAAAAACCAAAACCTTAAATCCAAATTAAGCAGGTTCTTAGTTAATACAACAACTCTGAGTTTAAGCCCTTTAAAATAAATCTTCGGTTTTATAAAGAGAAGGATTTTCTATATAAATAATACTAATGTATACTGAGAGATTGTTGTGGGCCAGTCACCATGCCAAGTGCTTTTTATGGATTATTTCATTTAATTCTCTCAATATCTCCAAGAGTTAAGTACTATTATTATATCCATTTCACCAATGAGAGGTTAGGTAACTTGCTCCCAGGACTTGAATGAGGAGAGGCAATGTTTGGACGTGGCCTTTTTCTCCAGCCCGGACTCAGGACCATTATCTTACATTGCTCCCTTTATATCACATATGCACAGAGGCCTTAGCCAAAGGTCAGATGATACTGACATCACCATGTGACTAAACAGAGATATTCATTTCTGCCCCCAAATCAAGAGAGGTAAAAGTCAAGAGATGAGGCATACAGGCTACTATGGTACATCAGAGCCCAAGTCTTTGACTCGGGGGAGCAGATATAAAACGACTTCAAATGTAGGTGTTACTCCTCAGAATACCTTCTTGCTGCCATAACTTTCCCTGGTGGTTTTCTATATTGGCATCAATCCTGACTGTGAGACAACTGATATTACTAGGTTGTAAATATTTGTACACAGGTTGGCACTCTTCACAACAGTGGGATATTTTCCCATGATCAGTTTGCTCATTAACAGGTAGACCTGCTGGCCTCCTGGGCCCAGGTTACCAATGTCACGGGTGACCCACAACGATTGCATTTATATCATTAGGGTCCAAGGTGGGTCAAAATATGGAAACACATACTGTGAGTTCAAGTATCACCTTATATTACTCATGCATGGATAATCAAAGTGGGAATGAAACAGTGACCAGAAAATTCCTCAGCTAAGAGCTAACCCAGTCCTAAACCCAGGAGAATATAACTGGAAGAAGGACATTGTACTGGGATAGAAGAAACAGCTATGAAGAAAAAGGGGCTTTTGATTAGAGAATGTATTATTTTCTTTTTTTAAGATTTTCTTTATTTGAGAGAGAGAGAAAGTGGGAGAGAGAATCTGAAGCAGACTCCACACTGAGCCCAGAGCCCGACCCAGGGCTCAAACCCACAACTATGAAATCCTGACTTCAGCCCAAACTGAGCTGGTTGCTTAACTAACTGAGCCACCCAGGTGCCCCAAGAATGTTATTTTCTTATCCAAAACACTTAATAAAAATGAATGATGGTATCACTTTTGTCCTCAAAAAAAATTTTTGTGACCCTACTTTATTGAGAAGTGTAACATTCAAAATTTAGGAGTTCTGCCTAAATCTGTGAAGGTCTCTCAAACCACCCCACTTGAGCCGATCCCTTGTATTCAGAGGGACTGATAAAGGAAAGTGGTATGAATTTTCAGCAGTCTCTGATTGTACATGGGAATAGCCGCAGTGTTAAAATATAAACATTGAGCTGTGTATTGGCAGGGCTTGTAACTTTGAAGCAATTTAAACAAAGAAAAGAATTTTCTATTTTAGCTTATCAGCAAGGTACCTGACTGCTGGAATGAACCAGATGTATCCAGACAAAGATAAAATGCTGAGGCTCATATGTGAGTCAAAGTACAGATCAAAGCAATGAGTGAAGATCTGCACTAAAGCAGGCTTGAGACATTAAGTCAATCCTAGCTAAGCAAGTCATTAATATCCTAGTGAAAAAGAATGGATAATAAACACCAGAACCATATTATCACTAGATATACATATTTAGACTTGAACTAAATATTTATAGTAGTAGTAGTCTGTTTACAACATGGATTCACCTTTCATAGATTTACTGCCTATGTAAATTCTCATGTTAAGGCAAGCTACTTGAATCATACACTGAAAAGAGCACCCAGAGGTCCAAAAAAAATAATGAAAGCTTGTTCTTTATAATATATCATGTAAATATTCCTCACATTATTGTCTTCAAGCTACATCCAGTTATATATTCAGAAAAGTGATAATCAAATGTCCTATAGTAAATAAACAAAGAATTCATGATCATCCACTTGAGGGCTAAAGATCTGACTCCATTCCTTTCATTCATTTAATTTCAAAGATTTTGAGAGCCTACTAAGTTCTAGGCACTGTTCAAGGTTAAACATCATTGAACAAAATTCCATGCTCTTTTTGAAGCTTACTTTCTATAGTAAAGTTATTATATTTGTAAAATAGAAATACTACGATCATAATTGGTAGCATGAAAAGCACACCAAAATAATGTATTATAAATAAAATGGGCATTTTAAAAAATAATTGAATAAACAGTGTGATCTGGTTAGCCAGTGAACCTAGCTACCAGTCAGAAACAAACTCTCTCCGAAAGAAGATAATATCATCATAAGTCTAAATTATTTCCACAACTTTTCATGTACACTGTTAATCAAATCAAAAATAAATAGAGGGGCCCCTGAGTGGCTCAGTCAGTTAAACATCATACTCTTGGTTTTGGCTCAGGTCATGATCTAGGGGTCCTGGGATTGAGACCCACATTGAGACCACAGAGCTCTGCCATCAGCATCAAGTCTGCTGAAGATTACTTCCCTCTTCCTCAGTTCTCCCTCTGTTTGTGCATGCTCTCTCTCTCTCTCTCTGAAATAAAATCTTAAATAAATAAATAGAGATAGGAAAATATGTTCAAAAAGCAAAAGAAACAGGAGTCCACAGAACTAGATGATTGACAGAGAAGATATTAATAAAAACAAGCATATTATGGAAAATATCATCAAAACCACCCTTTTTTTTAAAGACTGATAAAATAGAGGGGCACCAGGGTGGCTCGGTCAGTTAAGCATCCTGCTGTTGCTTTCAGCTCAAGTCATCATCTCAGGGCCATGAGAGTGAGCTCCCCGTCAGGCTCCATGCTTAGGATGGATCTTAGGATCCTCTCTTTCCCACTGCCCCCCGACCTGCTTGCACGTGCTTGCTCTCCCTCTCTCTCAATCAATAAATAAAATACTTTAAAAAGAAAAGACTGATAAAATTGGCAAAATGTTTAGCAAAATGGACTTTAAAAAAGGCAAAAGTTATTGATTGAGGAATAAAAAAGGGCATATCAGTGTATCTTAGTTATTAAAAAATTATAGTTACATAACTTACGGTAATTAAAAAGATCATAAAATATGAGCTACTTTGTGCCAATAGATTTTAAGACTTATAAGCAATTTTATAAATTCCTTAGAAAACACAAAATGTGAATACTCCCAAATCCATTATTATTGAATCTATTAGTAAAATTTCTCTCACGAAGTTACCCCAGGCCCAATCACTTCACCAATGAATCCTTACAAATATTTACAGAAAAAAATAACACCAATTTTACACAAAATCTCCCAGAGAATAGAAAAGAAAATAGTAATTTCCAGCTTGCTTCTACCAGGATCTTTGCACATGCTCTTCTCCTTTCCTGGAATGTCTAACCACTCCCATATGGTTAATCCTTAAACCTCAGCTCAATTGTAATTTCCTACCTTTGGGTTGACATCCTTTAGTTTTCAACTCAATCATCTTTCTTAACCTTTTTCTAGTATAACATCATTGAACTGTTACTGCAATGGCAATTTTTATTAATTTTGGATATCATTTAATTAATATGTATATCACCCACTGAAGTCTTGATTCCATATAAGCGGGGACAACATGTGACTTTCCTCATGTAGTATCCCAAGTCCATAACACCATGCATAGACATGGCCAATAAATATTTGTTCACTGACTAAATGAAGAAAATATAAGATTTTCTACTTATGGGGGTTATTGTTTGCATTAACTCATATAATAAATATTATGAAAGCATCTAAAATTTGTGCTTATGATCAATAATATTACTCTCCTAAACGTCCTTCCCTCTTCTACCTCCCCTGTCTTTTCTTTCTTTCCTTTTTCATACCCACCGGAAGCACAGAAAAGACATTGGCTGTGGGTCATATCTAAGTGTGAAACTTAATTACAACACTCATTTGGTCACGCTTCCAGTCAGTTTTTTTAAAAGCGGGTGATTCTTTCCATGTTCAGGATGACATGATCATAATATACCACTAGGAAAGCATATGTAAGGTAATTCCAAGATTCATTGTACATATTCTCACCTGCATGCATGCAGACAATTAAAACAAATTTATTGAACTGAACTAACAACACGGGAGGGAACATGGTGAGTGAAGCAGCAACAGTTCCTGCCCATATGGGTCTTATATTCTAGTCAGGAAGACAGACATTAAGAAAACATTTAGAGACATATTAGAATATCCAATTATTATTTTGTTTTTTCCCCAATTATTATTCTCTATCACTTGCAGATGGAGGTGGTGAGGATACCATTAAAGAGCCAGTGAACCATTATTATGTAGAAAGATCCCTTATGGATTTGTTTAGGCACCAGATGCTATGAGACTGATGATCGGATTTATCTTCAGAGCTCAGTCACTGAGGCATCTGGTGCCCCCCTTCCCCCCCCCCCCACCCACAAGGAAGCTATTTGACAGAAGGTGACAATGGCACTTCAGGCCAGATATTTTCCCATTACAGGTTTCGTGTGTTTTTCTCTACGATTGAGAATACTGAGATTATAGTTGCTTTCTTAATGCAAATCATGTCTTAGTCACCAGTGGATATTTGACCTTTTGGTTGCTATGGTGACAGTTGCTGTGACATTTATGCTGCCCAAAGGTGGTTAATAGCTTTTCTTTTGTTGAATGTCAATAAAGAGGGGGACATGGTTTTTTTATTCCTTCAAATAATGCATTTAGCTTTGTTTTTACTAGACTGCAACAGACATGGCCTCTTTTTCAGAATCTAGTCTAAGATTTCAAATCATTATTCCTAGTAGAACACCTGAGAATTAAATTTCCTCATTCACTGGGGAGGAAATAGAAGACAATTTCTGTATTTCCATTTCTTTTGTTAGTCTTTATAGCATATACCAAGCTGGCCACAGTTTTTCTCTTCTATTTGCATTTTTTCCCTCTTAGTGAGAAAGTGACATTCACAGCATTAAAGAGGCTGTACTTTCCAGGCATTAGCATAAAAAGACATAGTAAATACTTTTGAGGACTCAGCCATCTGCTCCCTTACATCTGATGGGAGAAAGAAATCCATGAAAAATAATTCATCGCAAAGCATAGTGAGAAGCATTTTTGTGTCTAGCTTTATTTCATAAAGAACAAATATAAACTCATAAGAGTTGAAGTGATTTTCTAGTCGTGTGTTATATAGGTAACCTACTTTGTTTCCTACTGTATTTCTTGATTATATCTTATAAATGTTTTCAATAATTGAGATGGTATAAAGACCTTGAGAGAAAACATTATTTATGCATATATCACACTGTATTTTCTCTAAACGTTCAATTTAGAAATCTTAAGACTTTGGAATTAGGTTATTTCCTGATATCTTACCCTAATTTTTTATCTACGCAAGTCTGTGAAGTAGACAAACTCCCATTTTGCAAAGGAGAAAACCAAAGCGGCGAAGCAGCTTGCGCATGCTCACATAGGTGTTCATGGCAGAAGCAAGATTCAAGTCCTACTCCAACAGTTCTCAAAGCCCATTCGTTCCACTGCACTGTGGTTCATCTCTGGGGTAACAGACAAGTCCCATTCTAGCATGGGGTGGTGTCTAGATGGTTCCTCCCCAGTCTTATCCCTCTCCAAAAATTATACAGGGTCTAGATATCAAACTTCAAAATGGTCAAACAATGTTTTCCCTAAACTTCAATTTAGAAGTCTTAACCTATAACTTTGAGATTAGGTTATTTCCTGATATTTCATCCTAATTTTTCATTTATCCTTGGTTATTATCTTTGGAATAGTCAGTTATCTTTTTTTTAAAGATTTTATTTATTTATTTGACAGAGAGAGATTACAAGTAGGCAGAGAGGCAGGCAGAGAGAGAGGGGGAAGCAGGCTCTCTGCTGAGCAGAGAGCCCAATGTGGGGCTCGATTCCAGAACCCTGGGACCATGACCCGAGCTGAAAGCAGAGGCCTTAACCCACTGAGCCACCCAGGTGCCCGGTCAGTTATCTTTTTATGGCCAGTGAAGAAAATCATGGACTTTAATGTTTATTGCATTTTTGTGCAAAAAGTATGAAAATTAAATACACCAAGCATATTCAAAATGAATCACCTTTGCCGGTGATTTACTAAGTAGTTTTGGGTACCAAAAGAAGAAATCTGGTGAATTATTCTTGGTAGTAGTATTAATCATGATTTTAATATGACTGATCTTTGGGTAATTAATGCTTTTGTACAAACTTCAATGTGGATTTGAAATGTGATGGAATTTGACTTACTACTAAGTCATTTAGGTTAAATATTCAAAAATGAAATATATTTCCCATATAAACCTTGTGGTTTATAAAAACTATTCTCACTTCCTTTTCAAGTCCCTTTGGAAAGTGAATAAATAATGGTTTTTTAATCCTCAAGTCACTATAATGAAAAGATCCAGTATTTCCAGCACAGGTTAACAAATGTGACATGCTATTTTATAATCACAGATAGATAATGATAAATCCAGTACAACTTGACAAATATGGCATGTTATAATTTACTTACAGATAGACAATGACTTTTGAAGGCAAGTCAGACATACCAGGAGACTGATCATGTGAAAGTCCTTAGCAAAGACAAATGATTCTAAGTATGAACTTCGGTGAATTTTTTTTCTACAGGAATTTTGACATGAGTTGACTGAGAATAAAAGTAAAAGCAATAGGGCTTCAAGATGCTGGGCTACTTACAAGATCAGAAGTTGTGAACTCCATGCCTAAGATGGTGCTGTGTTCCAGCACCTAACTTGGTTTTGAATAGTTGTCAGAATAAGAATTGGTTGAGTGAATGGATTCCTCAGGCATAAGGAGAAGGGAAATAAGTCTTGAAAATTCAGAACTATATTATTCTTTTCTAAATTATGCCTCTGTAAGTCCAAAGATGAATTTTTTAAAGAGTTTATTTATTTATTTGAGAGAGAGCACATGCAAGTGGTGGGGAGGGACAGAGGAAGAAGCAGACTCCCCACTGAGTGGGGAGCCTAACACGGGGCTCAGTTGGGCTCAATCAGAGCTCAGTCCCGGGACCCCAGGATCATGACCTGAGCCGAAGGCAGATATTTAACCGACAGCCACCCAGGCATGCTATAAATCCAAAGATTTAAATGAGTAAGTGCCTAGTGCTTTTTAGAGTAGTATCTTCTTCCTTGTAATAAACCTTCAACCCCTGCTCTGAGGGGCATTGCTAAGTAGCTGTCATCTGTATCCTCCTTGAAGACTGTCCTCTTATTAAAGAACCATTGGCCCATGTTCCTCTTTGTGCAAAGGACACCTTGGGGGTTGAGAGTCTCTGACTTCTGGAGAGCAAGTATGGTCACATTTTGTATACACTTGATTCCTTTAGGAAGTAGGAGCACAAGTCATGTAGGAATGACTGTCACTGCCCATATCTAGCAGCTGTGTGGCCACCACCAAGCCCATTACTTCAGGTGCACAGCTGTATGTTTCTGGTTTTAATAGGACAACCCTAGTTCCTTTCCTTGGCCTCCTTACTTTCCTTGATTCATTTCTTGCCCCAGCTCATGCTCAGTGCTTTTGTATGTTACCTTTCAAATTTCATCCTACTAAGGTGGCCATTCACCCCAGGTTGCCTAGGGCAGTTCCCATTTATGCCTATTGTCTGAGTATAATTATTGATGCAGCCCTTTTCCTCTTTAGACAATAAATTACATGGACATTCTGCTTTAGCGCATATTAAAATAACTCTCAGGACTTTTTTTTTTTAAGATTTTATTTATTTATTTGACAGGGAGAGAGATCACAAGTAGGCAGAGGGGCAGGCAGAGAGAGAGAGGGAAGCAAGCTCCCTGCTGAGCAGAGAGCCCAATGTGGGGCTGGATCCCAGGACCCTGAGATCATGACCTGAGCCAAAGGCAGAGGCTTAACCCACTGAGCCACCCAGGCACTCCTCGGGACTTATTTATGATCAACTACTGCCTATTTTTAAATTTAAGGTACAACATGAGATTTACATAATTCTTACTCTTCCCCTTTTTCCTAGCCTCAGGTTTTCAGACTTTACATTTTAATTTTACCTATATCACTCTGTTTTGCTCTACACCCTGAGAGTACTTCCTAGCAGCAGTCCTGAATGAAATTATAAGATACTTTGTGTAGCTCTAACTATTAAATACTTACAAGGCATTTAGAAATTCAGACTGGCATTTAACATAATGTCATCCTGCAAAGACTGAGCTATAAACAGTGGTGAGAGATGCCCTAGCCTGATTATTTTAAATGGGCTTATCGATAAGTAAGACAATAATTGTTTTAAATGTTTTTCCATAATAATTCAACCACAGTGTATGAGGTGCAGGCTCTTTTTGTGATGGACCTATCTCAAGACTTTAAACAGAGTCGCCTTCTGCTAAAATCAAAAGTCAGCAATGTTGGTTTTCAACATCTGTGTAGCCCAAAGTAGTTTCCAGTGATTGAATCTCCAGTGTATCAGACCCTCTGTGAGGTCCCCGGAATTTCCACAGAGCACTCTTTGACAGAAAGTCTTAACCTAAATGGAGTAGGTCCACCGAAGGGAACTCAAGGCTTATGGAAGTCAGGTGGACAGAGGCTTAGGGGGACTTTCGTGCTCTTATCATCACATCGTGAGCAAGTAGCTTCTTACTTCACCAGTTAATCCATTTGTCCCCAACCCTCACCATCACAGAGCTCCAAAACTGTACTTAACTTGTTGGTTTTATTAAGCAAATTTATGTTGGACATTTTTTAAATCACCGGTCCTGAGGCATATCTTCTTTAAGTCCCAGCATCCTGTTAGTGAACAAGTTTCCACTGATGTAGACACTTCCTTCATAGCTTTTCATAAATTCGAGTGCTGACAGTTTTATTCATGATATATTCCTAAAAGCAAAAAGGGATCTATTAGAGTTGGTGGATGACAGTTTCAACTTGCTCTGCTCCTCCTTCCCCAGACTCTCAGTTCAGGACGCACAGCCACTGAGGAACTCGAAAGGCATGCGTCCAACAGGAGTATCTAAAAAATTCAATTTATTGAAAACTCACCACTACCATTTTTCCATCTACAATTTGTCTTTTGATTGTTGTCTCTTTGCCAAGCCATTTTTGGACATGAATCATTGTACCATTGTTTAATGTTATGATGCTCTGTAAATGCATAAAGGAATCAGTTAGGGATAGCAATTCACTACACTCTGAACTACGGAAGACTAGACATCCACTTTTTGTTTCTATTTTTACATTCTTTTCCTCCCAAATTCCCCCCTCAGTTCTTATCATAATTTAGTATCATCGAATTAGAGAAGTCGCAAGAGATTATTCAATTAATGCTCTTCTTCTCCAGACAAACAATACCTAAACTGTTTGTGAATGATTGTTCTCTTCTCTATACTCTTTAATACAGTGATAGAGATCAGAAAAAAAAAAATGAAAACAAGTCCAGGTTTTTGGCCCAGTTAACCATCAGCATAATTTGCAAAGGGGTTGGCTTTAAAGCTGTTCAATAGTAATTAACAAAACAAGCCCAAACTGACTTGGTCGTTAATCAAGTTAGATATGTATGAACCATGCTCAATGACCTTCTAGTTTTGTTTTGTTTTCCTGGACTGTAGAATACCAAGAAGGCTTAGTGCTCACCTTTACTTTCCTGTTGTCTGCTGTGGTTTCATCAAATTCTTCCCCCAGTTTGAAGGAGATCTCAGTGTTCTTGAAGGAACTTTCTGTTTTGATGTTCACTTCATCCCCATTGGCACTTATACTGATTCTTGGCTTTGCTAACCCTGCCAGGTTCCGGGCAGCTGTGCTCATCCCTGTAAGACAACACACCTTCAGAAGACATTTGGGAAGTGCTAACAACCCTTTTGGAAAGCAATTTAAAGAGAATACATTCTTCCTCCTTTCAGGTTTTAGGTAATATGTTGTAATTTCTTCAGTGCTCACTGTGATAGTGGGGTTGAGCCAAACAAGCCCATTCAAAAGGTATATCTAGTAATTACACTTGACATTTTGAAAAACTAAATTCACTTTCTGAGGCTATTGTGCCTCATCTAAAATCTTCCAGACTCGTGCTTCATCTAAAATATGTACCTGCCTGGTACCTTTCAGGGGATCAGAACTCATTCCTTACCTCGTGGGGTGTTCTAACAACAGTGCAGAGGGTGTTATTGTCCTCATTTTAGAGATGAGTACACAGAGTCCTAGAGACATAGAGAGGCTTATTCTGGATGATGCGCCTGTTAATCAGCAGAGCTACAGGTTTTCTAATAGTCTTAAGAATCATAGCGACTTAAAAAAATAAAAGCAAAATAAGAAATGTAATTTTCAGAGTACCTCAACTACTCTAAAAGATAATGACTTGGGGCACCTGGGTGGCTCAGTGGGTTAAGCCTCTGCCTTCAGCTCAGGTCATGATCTCAGGGTCCTGGGATTGAGCCCTGCATGGGGCTCTCTGCTCAGCAGGGAGCCTGCTTCCTCCTCTCTCTCTCTCTGTCTACTTGTGATCTCTCTCTCTCTCTGTCAAATAAATAAATAAAATATTAAAAAAAAAAGATAATGACTTATAAAGTCCAAGCTCCAGAGTGTCAGGGTGGCTCCATCGGTTAAGTGTCCAATTCCTGATGTCCACTCAGGTCATGACCTCGGGGTCATAGGATTGAGCAGGGTCCCTGCTCAGGGTGTCTGCTTGGGATTCTCTCCCTCTCCCTCAGCCCCCTGCCCTGCCCTGCTCTCTCATAAATAAATAAATAAATAAATAAAATCCTTAAAGAAGGTAATAAAGTCCAAGCTCCTCTCTTATTTGTGGATTACATTCAGATCTGGCCAAGTAAAGGGGAAGTAGGCAAACTGCACAATTTGGCTTAGAGCCTGGCCCTGTTGTTCAGGCTGGGGATGTCCCATTGTCAACCTTGATTCGTGTAATGGATAGGCGGAAGAGGTGAGTTGTCTCTCTCAGTATCAATAGCTAACTCGATTTTACATTTGCCTTGTGGAACTGACAAGACACACCTGGCTACAGAGAAGCAGCGATACCTGCAGGTCACAGAAGAGAGAAGAGCAGGACCGTTACCTGTGCGGGCCTTGTCGCCTGTGAGTTCAAGCGTTATTTCCCTTCTCTAACCTTCAAGATTTCTCAGCGGAACATGAATGACCATGGTACTTGCCTCCTAGGTGTTCTGGGAGATGAAGTGAAAGGACTTAGCATGGCCATGGCGCACAGTAGGCTCTCAGTTGTTGGTCTCTGCCTAAGCTCAGCTCCCAATCAAAACAGCTCTTGCCATAAGCCCAAAGTTTCTTAGATGCCCCCATATTCAAACTCAAAACAGGAGAGTCTATGAATCCATGAAGAAACAGGGAAACATGTTTCTTATAGCTGCCTGGGAAAGTTAATACTGAGAATGAAAAAGGGACAAATGTTACATTATGCACACAGTGACTTGTTATGCATTGATCATTTCAGCCAAATTTAAAGAAGAAAATTCTTGGCTTTATATACAGTTTATTATTGCAAAGGAGACTTCTTTTTATTAAATATTAAAAATTACTTAACAAATATTAAATAATTACCATTCTTCTAGCATTAGTGAGAACAGTTTGGTTGTTATAGGCCTGAGCCATTGTAATTGATGTTTATTCAACTTGAGTTTATACTTCTGAGAAATAGCCAATGGTGAGACATTTAATGAGCAAAAATGTTCCATTTCTCCAATAAAAAATTTGAAATTCTTCAAAATATTTTTAAAATATCTCCCCTATATATGAAGACTTTAAATATTAACCAACTAGAAATTTCATTTGTTGCTATTATTCTTTTGAAGTCATGACTTAAACCTTGAAACAAATTTAAATGATAAATTTAATTATAGATATTATTAGTATCTGTAAATTTGTCTTTTTTAAAAAAGATTTTATTTATTTATTTGACAGAGATCACAGGTAGGCAGAGAGGCAGGCAGAGAGAGAGGGGGAGGCAGGCTCCCTGCTGAGCAGAGAGCCCGATGCAGGGCTCGATCCCAGGACCCTGGGATTATGACCTGAGCCGAAGGCAGAGGCTTTAACCCACTGAGCCACCCCAGGAGCCCCACTATCTGTAAATTTGAAGCTAGGAAATGTTGTTAGTTGAAATGATGAATGTAGAGAGGGCCTAGGATGAAGAAATATTTTCAAAAAGGATAAATGGACTTAAATATACAGATAATGACTAGAAGGAAGTTTCTGTGAACCTTGTATTCTACAAAGAGAGAGTTATTGCTAGTAACCAAAAAAATCAAAAGCAGACACACAAACCTTGTTAACCTTACATGACTATTTCCTAAGATCACAAAAGAGAGAATTGTAGGAAAATTCATTGTAAAATGCAAACCTAAAACCACATCACAAAATGTATTGTCAGTTTCCAAATCTCGTGATGGTATTTCTTACCTAATTGTTTCATGTATTCCTCAAAGTTTTCACTGGAGATCATCTTCCAGGTTCCCAAGAAGGGCTCAATCATGATGGAAAGCTTGCTGAGCAGAGGCACTCACAACCAAAAGCCAAAGAAACTTAGGGAATGCAGTGCTGCCAGTACCTTTATTTAAAAGGCATCTTCATCATGTGACTTTTCTGCAATGACCAATGGGCAGCAGCAAGACCGAAGATTCTAGGTACCAGCATGACTCATTCTGTTTACCTCCAAATTGAGAAACAGAAAATCAACGTGTAAAGTTGAATTTAGGTCAATGATTATAGCTTCTAGGAAAGAGATTTATACCCCCAAGTCACCTGATAAATATTATTTGTGGAATGGAGACAATTTTCAATACATCAGCCCTTTGAAATTTGAATGCTGAGTCAACTCCGAAGGAATATCCCAACAAATGTCCAATAAACTCCTGACTAAGGTTGTTTTCCCACCTGATAATAGAAGCACATCCTTGCTTGGTCCACCTCAGCTGGTTTTTGTTTGGACAAGTCATGGTTCCAGAGTATATTCTTCATTAAAATAATATTCTCCCCTCCCTTCCTTCCAGGCTTGATGAATTGATATTAATGTAACTGAAATGTCTTTAGTTGCTTGGAGTGAGGTATAGAGTATTATTAATATTATCATTGTTGTTCATCAACAGTAATTGCCCCCTGGGAAGAAAGGTAACAATTACCATTGGCTGCTGTTTTGTGACTTAAGCCCTAAAAAGGAGGTGGAGCTAATGCTTGGAAAATTCATCTTTTAGGCTCACAAGGTAATCTTGATTATTAAAATACTCCTTGAAAAAAAAAGATATTGGGGTGCCTGGGTGGCTTAGTGGGTTGGGCCTCTGTCTTCCGCTCAGGTCATGATCTCAGGTCCTGGGATCGAGTCCCGCATTGGGCTCTCTGTTTGGCGGGGAGCCTGCTTCCCTCCTCTCTCTCTGCCTGCTGCTCTGCCTGCTTGTGATCTCTGTCAAATAAATAAATAAAATTTAAAAAAAAAAGATATCACTTGAAATTGTGAGGGGAAGTTTTAGAGAGAAAAAGGGTATCTTGATATCTGCATTCTGAAAGGCAAAAGCAGTAGAATTTAATCTCTCTACAATGACTTCTGAAATCATCTTCTGTAATGCACATAATATGGGCTTTGCAATTTTGCCTTTACTGAAAAGGATCAGATTCAGAAGCTCTAGATTTATAGCTCAGCTTTGAATTCCAGTTGTTTTGAAGAAGGCTGGAAAATTAGGCACCAGAAAAAGAATATTCACATGATATTCTGCCTAGGTCAAATATTTTTTCAATTCAGAGAAATACTTATTTAAGTCATCTGTTTATGGAAAAAACAAACTTTAGAAAAGGTTGACATTTTGGCACCACAATGTTATAACTTAAGTGGGGTAAAGAAATTCTTTTGATGAAAACACATAGAGACGAAATTTACAATGCTGTATCTTTATAGATGTACTGTGTGTGTGTGAGGGGGGCAGAACAGGGGAAGCGAAAACCCCAGAATCAGTTTCAGGAAACTGAGACCTCTCCTCAAAGTAAGTACCTTAACAGTTGAAAACATACTCAGAGGTGATATTCAAATAAAGAACAAATGATCAGATCTTGCTTTCCTGGTTCTAGATGTGTATTTACATTGTCTGCTTGAAGGATAGCAAGCCATGATGGCTATATACGTCTGCCAGTGGGCTAAGGTGACATTAGCATAATCATCCTTGTTCCACTTTCCTTTCCATTGATTGATTCAGAACTCAACCCTGTGGTCCATTTAGAATGCAGTTGTCCCATGAGACAAAAGGGAAAGTAAAAATTCTGACCTCCATAAAAGTCCCTTGCCCCTAAAAGAAAGAGCCAGAGGGACACTTTCTCTTTTCCTCTGCACATTTTGCTTTTTTGTATGATATGTAAAACTGCTGCATCCACTGTGTTACCAATTCAAAGATGAGACCAAAACTGAGGATGGCAGAGTGGAAAATGGGGAGGAACTAAGACCATTTTATTTCTGGAATTTTGAATATATGGATTAATAAATTTCATTATTATTAAACAACTGTGTGAGTTTTTGTTACTCACAGCTTAAGCCTTTGTAATTGATACGTCTAAGTAAATAGCTTTGCCTACATGATCAATGTGGACTCTCAAAACAACCAAATACATGATACATGTATCATATGATATTGGCCTCATACACAGCAACGCCCACTTTTCCAGATCCGACTCAAACATTTCCTTCTCTGGAAAACTGGCTCAGAGCTAATGGATCTCTAGTATGTAATACAATTATACTCCAACAGAAGTGTATTAGGGAACATTTCTCATAGTATTGCAACTAGTTATCTTCTAGCTGTCTTCTGAATTATTTTACAAGTGCATCAAGCAAAGAAACTTTTCCTGCTCACCTCCAGATTCCTAAGACAGTGCCTGGTATATTATAGGTGGTTAATGAATGTTTTACGAATGAGTAACAAAAGGAATAAGCAGTTTTATTTCATTTTAATTGACAGTTCCCCTCATTACTGATCTTAATCTCTCTAACAGTGACTATAGGCAAGCTTGTAATACACTGTTCTCTCCCAACTTGCTCATATGATAGGGCTTTCATTACAGTCATCAGATGGTAGAGGGATTCTCATACTCCCTTTGTCTTTGCTCGGCGTCTCATTGTTACCATACAAGTCTCCCTTCTCGACTAATAAAGTGTTCTTCTAGGTCTGCCATTGTTACCACTAACCTTTGGCCTTTTTCTTTGATTACTAAAACAAAACAAAACGGAACGAAATGAAAAAACACCATTCCCTCAAGTAAAAATTGCTAATCCTAGCGAAGGAACTGGAATACAGTAATTTGTTATAGGACAGTCACACGTCTTGTTTTCATGACAGTTACAATGCTTCTTTCTCCATTATCTCATTTTTATGTTTCTCCAACATCTCACCTTCTATATTAACTCTTTTCTTGTGACGTTTTTAAATATTAAGTAGTTTTTGATAAAGCTTAATTTTGAGATGCCACGTTCTTTCCTGGTGAGGAGTAGTGGTAAAAAGTAAAAATATACTGGCAGCTACAACAGTATTCAGAAGTATGTCTGGTAATTTATTGTTGTACAGATACTGTTTTAGCCGGAGCCACACTAGATTTATTTTTTGTTGTAAAATACATGTAGCGTGAAATCATCTGGACCATTTTTAAATGTGTAGTTCAGTGGCATTAAATACTATTCACATTGTTGTATAACCATCACCACCATCGTTTCCAGAACTCTTTTCCTCTTGCAAAACTGAAACTCTGTACCTACTAAACAATAACCTGATTGTCCCCTTTTCCCAGCCCCTGGCAACCATATTCTACTTTCTGTCTCTACAATTTTAACCGCTCTAAGTACCTCACATAAGTAGAATCATACAGTATTCTTTTTTGTGATTGGCATATTTCACTCAGCATAAATTCCCTAAGTTTTATTCATGTTGTACCATGTGTCAGAATTTCCTTCCTTTTTAATACTTAATAATATTCCATTGTATGTAAATACCACATCTTGCTTATCCATCTGTCAATGGACCTTGAATTGCTTCTACATTTAATTATTGTAAATAATGTTGTTATGAATATGGGTACACAAATAGCTCTTTAAGACCCTGCTTTCAGTTTTGGGGGTGTATACTCAGAAGCAGAATTGCTGGACCACATAATTACATTTTTAATTTTTTGAGGAACAACCATACTGTTTTCGATAGTGAGTATATCATTTTACATTCCCATCAGTGGTGCACAAGGGTTCCAATCTCTCAACATTTTCACCAAAATGTTGTTTTGTTTTTAAGACTTATTTATTTATTTTAGAGAGAGCGAGTGCGTGGAGGGGCAGAGGGAGGAGGAGGAGAGAGAGAATCCCAAACAGACCCTCCACTGAGCAAGGAGCTCAATGATCCCAGGATCCCAAGATCATGACCTGAGCTGAGACCAAGATTTGGCTGCCCAACCAACTGAGCCACCCAGGTGCCCCTGGTTTGTTTTTTTTTTAATCGTAGCCATCTTAATGGATGTGACATGATATGTCAACATAATTTTTTTTAAATTTTTTTATTTATTTCTCAGAGACAGAGGGAGAGAGAGCGAGCAAGCACAAGCAGTGTGGCAGGCCAAGGCAGAGGGAGAAGCAGGCTCCCTGCCGAGCAAGGAGCCCAATGTGGGACTCGATCCCAAGACGCTGGGATCATGACCTGAGCCGAAGGCGGCCGTTTAACCAACTGAGCCACCCAGGCGTCCCTCCAACGTAATTTTGATTTGCATAAACACTACTGATTGGTAGTGTTGAACATCTTTTCATGTACTTATTGGACATTTGTGTATCTTCTTTGGAAAAATGTCTTTTCAAATCCTTTGCCCATTTTTGAATCAAGTTGCTTGTTTTATTTGTTATTGAGTTTTAGGAGCTCTCTCTATATTCTATATATTAATTCCTTATCAGACATATGATTTGTAAATATTTTCTCCCAGTCTGTGAGTTGAGTTTTTACTCTGTTAGTAGTATATATCAACACAATAAATACACACAGTTTTAATTTCCATGAAGTCTGATTTGTCTATTTTTTCTTTTGTTGCCTGTGCCATTGGTTTCATGTTCAAGAAATCATTGCCAAATGCATTGTCATGAAGTTTTACCCTGTTTTCTTCTAAGAATTTTATAGTTTAAGGTCTTATATTCAGGTCATGGACCATTTAAGTTCATTTTTGCATAAGGTGTTAAGTAAGGGTCCAACTTCATTCTTTTGCGTGTGATATCTTTTCCAGCACCCTCTGTTGAATACCATCCTTTACCCTTTGATGGATACATTCACTGAAAATTACCTGACAGTGTATGTGAGGGTCTATTTCTGAACTTTCTATTCTATTCCATTAGCCTATATGTCTATCGTTATACCAGTACTACACTGTTTTGATTATAGATTAGTAGTAAATTTTGAAATCAAGAAGTGTGAGTAAACTAGCTTTGTTCTTCTTCTTCAGGATTTGGCTCCTTGTAGTCTCTAGATTCCATATGAATTTTAGAATGGGTTTTCTATTTCTGCAAAAAAAGTGTCATTGGGATTTTGAAAGGGATTCCATTAAATCTGTGGATAGTTCTGGGTAATACTAATATCTTAACAATATTAAGTCTTCCAATCTATGGACATGGGATATCCTTCCATTTATTTATGTCTTTTAAAAATTTCTTTTAGAAATGTTTTGTAGTTTTTATTGTATGAATATTTACCAAAAGTTAATTCCTTTAATTAAGTTAATTCTGACATATTTTATTCTTTTTGCTGCTATTTTAATGGAGATGTTTTCATAATTTACTTCTCAGGTTGTTCATCATTAGTGCATAGAAACACACCGTTTTTTGTGTGTTGATGTTGTATCCTACTGCTTCGCTGAATTCATTTATTCTAATAGGTTTTTTTCAGGTGGGTGGAATCTCTAGGGTTTTCTTCATATAAGATCATACCATCTGGGAACAGAAATAATTTTACTTCTTCTTTTTCAGCTTGACTATCTTTTTTTCTTGCCTAATTACTCTTAGTACTTCCAGTAACATAATAAATAGAAATAGAAGAAGCTGACACCTCTGTCTCATTCCTGGTTATAGACTAAGAGCTTTTAGGTTTCACTATTGAGTTTAATGTTCAGTGAGGAGTTTTCATACTTGGTTTTTGTTATGTTAAGATAGTATCCTACTATTCCTAGTCCATTGAATGTTTTTACATGAAAGAGTACTGAATTTTGTCAAATGCCTTCCCTGAATCACTTGAGATGACCGTAGAGTTCTTCCCCCTTCCTGTGATAATGCAGTGTATTACATTGACTGTTGCATGTTGAACCATGCTTGCATTCCCAGAATAAATTCCAATTAGTCATGCTGTATAATCTCTTTAATGTCCTGCTGAATTCTGTTTGCTCGAATTTTGTTAAGTATTTTTGCCTCAAAATTTATGTGGGATATTGCTCTCTAATTTTTTTCAACTATCTTGGTCTGAATTTGGTATCTGGGTAATATGGCTTCACAAAATCAATTAGAGAGTCTTCCTTTTTCTTCAGGTTTTTGATTTTGGTTTTGTTGTTGTTGTTTTGTTTTTGGTGTTTTGTTTGTTTGTTTTGAAGAGTTTGAGAAGGATTGGCATTAGTTCTTCTTTAATTTGGTGGAGTTCACCAGTGGAACAATTAGCCTCCAGGACTTTTTTTTTTTTTTTAAGATTTTATTTATTTATTTGGCACACAGAGATCACAAGAAGGCAGAGAAGCAGGCAGAGAGAGAGGAGGAAGCAGGCTCCCTGCCAAGCAGAGAGCCCGATGCGGGTCTCCATCCCAGGACTCTGGGATCATGACCCGAGCGGAAGGCAGAGGCTTTAACCCACTGTGCCACCCAGGCGCCCCCAGGACTTTTCTTTATCAGATATTTTGTTACAGACTCAGTCCCTTTATTAGGTACAGGTCTATTCAGATTTCCTATTTCTTCATTGATTAGTCTTAGTAGGTTTTGTATTTCCAGGAATTTGTTCATCTCATCTAGGTTATCCAGTTTGTTGGTGTACAATAGTGTTCTCTAATCTTTTCTATTTCTGTAGAATCAGTAGTAATGTCGCTAGTTTCATTTCTGATTTTAGTAATTTGAGTCTTCTGTCTTTTTTTCTTAGTCCAGCTAGCTAAATTTTGTTGATCTTTTGAAAAACCAAATTTTGGTTTGGTTTATTTTCTCTCTCGTTTTTCTATTTCCTATTTCATTCATTTGCTCTGATCTTTATTACCTCCTTCTGCTAGCTTTGGGTTCATTTTTTTCTTGTTTTTCAAGTTTCTTACTCAACAGCTCACTAACTAGAGAGATGGTCATTAATAAGCTATCCAAGGGCTGTGCCTCACTCCTTCACCAGCCATTTCCTGTACCCATATAGTGTGGCTAGGAGTGCTATAAATACATTGCTTAAGAGCTAGACCCCAAAGATTTAAAAAACAAAACAAAACAAACAAAAAAACCCCACTACCTGACAGCCATCTTGGAGGTTTACACATTCCAACTCAAGACTTCACAATCTATTTTTCCCTTGAGCAGAAATGCACCTGAGAAATAACTTTCACAAGTGCTCATAAACCCTTGAGTAATTTTCCCGTACAAGTGATAACCTCTTTCTCTCCCATTCAAGAAAGCAAATAGAAGAACAGTTTGTGGAAAAAAATACTTTACAAGTTAACGTTGAGTTTAAGTAATTTATTTTTAAAAAGTAAAATAATTCATAAATTTTTGTTATGGGTGGTAACTTATTTTGACATACCACACAACGGTTCAAGTCACAGTAATGCCTTGGGTGAAGATCACTATTCTAAGCAGGCTAGGTCACCTGTTCAAAACTGAGGCATAATTTTCAAAGAAAAATTTAAGTCAGTAATGCTTTGGGCTCTGGAAGAAGTATTTCTAAGCCAGAAATTTTAGTTTAATGATGGTCATGGTGGGAATTGGAGAAAAGAAAGAATATGCTGGCCTATCATGTTGTCTGAGTCTCGCAATTTCCACAGACTAAGTGAATAGCTTTTTGAACCTTTCATATCCACTTCAAGATATAGATCGACTCTATATCCACACATCTGTTCTGAGAAATATCCTCTTGATCCTCTCTCTCTTCCTTTAAGTGTAGGATTATCTCTATGTTTCTCTCTCTATATATGTATATGTGTATGTGTGTATATATATATGTAAAAGCAATTTCAGACAATAGAAAATTATATATATATATAAAATTATATATATATGTGTGTATATATATATGTGTGTGTGTATGTATGTGTGTATGTATGTAAGCAATGTCAGACAATGGAAAATTCTTTGAGCTTCAAAGGAGTCCCAGGCAGGATAAATTTGAGAACTGATACTCAAAGTTTTCTATTGTGTCTATGGCCTTCGTCTTATGAAAATATAGAAGGAAGAAATCAACTTATCTAGCAAATTTACATTGGACTGGATCTTCTTACTCTATGCTTCCTTACCATCTGAAAAATAAGAATTAAACTTGAAGAGGAAATTTTCAAAAATAACTAGATCCAGAAATCCACATAATTAGAAGTGGCACCAAATGCAACTTTGTGAAGGAACCATTAAGGGATGAGTAAGTTTCAGGATGAGGGAAGGGAGAATTCTAGACAGAAAGAATCAGAACACACACACAACTAGAGGCAAAAAAAAAAAAAAAAAGAAAAAAGAAAAAGAAAATTGCTTGGTATGATTGAAGCAAGAAGTATAAAGGCAGGAGCAATGACAAAACCAGAGAGATGAGAAAAGGCAAGCATAAAACAAATATGAATGCCATGTGTGGAGATTTTATCTTCTCTGGCTACAATGGGTGCCACTTAAAGGTTTTCATCAGTGTGTGTCCAGGTCAAATTTTTATTGTGTAACTATCATTTATGAAGTCTACAGGGCTTGGAAAAGAGAAGAGAGAATGGAGAGTAAAAGGGGAAGATTTATTAGGAGAACCCTAAAGTAACTTAAAAAAATGTTTGGTAGTATTGGCAATGGGATTGAGAAAAGCAAACATTAAAGAAATTTTAAGTTAATAGATGATTTTTTAAAAATAAAGTAGATGCTGTAGAGTGAAGAAGAAGGCATAGTCAATGATGTTTTTAAGATTTATGGAATGGGCAATTAGACAAAACATCCCGACATTCACTGAGCTTTGGAAAATAGGATGCTCAACAAGTTTGAGGGAGTGGGTGGAAAGTGGCAGCAATAACAAGTTAGTGTAGAACAGGTTGGGTTGAGGTGGCTGGGACATCCCCTTGGTCACCTTCAAGTCTTTCTTTTTTCTAAGTCTCCCTTATCCTTGGATAATCTTTTTTTTTTAAGAATTTTATTTATTTATTCGACAGAGATTACAAGTAGGCAGAGAGGCAGGCAGGGAGAGAGAGGAGGAAGCAGGCTCCCCACAGAGCAGAGAGCTGGATGTGGGGCTCGATCCCAGGACCCTGGGATCATGACCTGAGCCGAAAGCAGAAGCTTTAACCCAGTGAGCCACCCAGGTGCCCCGATCCCTGGATAATCTTATCACCATTTATGAATTAAATTACCACTGGGATACTGATGGCTCCTAAAAGTATATCCCAGCCACTGTTGCTCTCTTGGATTTCAGATTTTATGTCTATTCCCTGTTTAGCTTTATACACTTAAACTCTAATCCTCCGTTTCCTCATCTGTGAACATTAAAATCCTCATCTGTGAATACTAAAATCTCCTTATAGGATTATTTTGATGATAAATGAAGTAAAGCATGCAAAGTGCCTGGGATGAAAGTAAGTGCTTAATAAATATTGGTTCATTAAAAATTGTCTTAATCAGTCCCTAAAAGTCTTCTCTTTTGGAAGTCTTCAATCCTCCAGCTACCCCAAAGTGAAAGTATGACTCTCTGTTTTGCGAAGAAGGTAAATTCTTATGAATAGGATCTTATTTCATCTCTTCTGACCTTTTCATATATTGGTGTTGTGCATAAAATAACTATTCAGAAAATAATGGACTTATTTTTAAAGGAAGCATAACAAGCAGAATTATAGCAATTGCAGCACACTATCAGACTTCGGCTAACTATAAAATATAAGTATATAGTTTAGAAATTTTAATCTATGTGTGTGGAACTCCAATAATTTCTAGAGTAGCTTCAAAGTTTCCACAAAAGGCAGAAGAATCCTCTTTCTTTAACACACACACATAAACACATACACACACACAACACACACACCCCCTCTCCTCCATTTGGGAAGCCTCCTTACCATTTTTGTCAGTTTTTTTTTTTTTAATTTGGGATTCCATGGAGATTTTATTTGAATAAAAAGCTCTGGAACACACTCAATATTTTCTTTAATAAAAAAGTTCCCTAGTAGAAATAAAAATTTTGGAAACCACTATAAAGAACATTTGCATCATTACTCATTAAAAGCTGTTCTTTTCTGGAAAGAACATCATGGGATTATTTGCACTTAATTTTTGAGACATTCCAGTGATAGCTTGGTATACCAAATAATTTTTCAGACTAAAATTCATTGTTCTACAACAATGTATTGCGGCTCTTTTTCTTAGTGCTCCAGGACAGGGAGGTGTGAAATGGCAGGATTCGGCCCAGCTGGCTGCAGGCCACTCCACTACATTTAAAACTACCTTAGGTCTGTGAGAGATAGTTACTTGACTGTAAACATGCTACAGAAGGACTGCATATTCAGTAATAACAAATTTATCATCTCTTACCTAAGACAGTGGAAAATTCATGAGTATTTATTTTTTGCCTTGGGTTACCATGAAAAATCATATAACTTACATGAGAAACAAAACAAAAACACAGTTTTCTATTTCCTTCATTGGATTATGTAAGAAATGATCCAGCACAATAAATCATTACATGGCCTTCTAAATCTAAAAAGTTTTATTTAACGAACACATCCACATTGAATAAAATCAGTTTGGGGTAAATTAGTTGCTTGCTAATTAGTAGAAAATAACAATATATGTTTAGACAATATATCCAATGGAAGTTCGATGCAAACTTCAGCTCGATGTTCCTTGAATTATGCTCTCTCATAAATTCTGGTAGAAGTAACACCTTTCATGACACATTCCTAGACACACACAAAAAATTTCTTGGTCAAACACAGGACTAAATCATGGGTTATTTATTGTCTCCTTTAATACTGGGAAGGAAAGTGTTTATTTGAAAATATTCATTCTGGGATCCTATATATACTTGATAGTATAGTAATTTAGGGAGATTTAAGACCCGAGGAAACACAAGGAGCTTTATAATGTATAAGGTGAGTGAGAAATATAACCAGAAATGCATCGTACCATAGGGTGTGTGCTGAGAGCAGTAACAGAATGCTTCTTGGGGGACAGCATGCCTCGACTGAACTTAAAAGCATGAAAGGCAATTGCCAGAGTGAAACCATAATCCCAACGGAATCATCTTTTTTGTTCTATGTAAGCAGGCATGACTGTTTGTTTCTTTAGGTAGAATAGTGATTATAAGATGACCTAGCAGTAGAGTCTGGAATTAAGCAACTAGAAGAAACTCACCACCACCAGTTTATCGTCCACTCGTTTTCTCTTTATGGTGGTTGATTTCCCATCCCATTTCTGCACCTGTACCAGGACACCTCCATCTAAGGTTATGATGCTCTGTGAGCACAATAAAAAATGATTACCACTGATATGTGGTAGAAGAAAACAAAATAAAAAATACATCACCTTTGAATGAAGGAATATTTTGAGGTCATTAGTCATTCTAAATTGTAAGGATATATTAAAACAAAAAAAATGAGTGTCAAAAGCAATAGCATATAAAGAATACATTTTGATCAGAATATCATACAAAAACACATACTTGAAATAATACTATAAAAATATAGATAATAAATTTATATTGAGATGATAATCTTATAGGTAATTTTTCTATTTTGCATCCATTCTTTCATAAACATTCTCTAACATTGTTATGTTATTTTAATTCACTTCAAATCTATATATTGCATGACAAATTGTATTAATCTCTTTTATAAAAGAAGACAACTTTATAGAAAGGAGAAGGATCACCAACTAAATATCAAAGGCAACATGGTTTAAATCTAGGATGTCAGAGATCTTTGACCTGTGATAGAATAGTTTCCCCTCCTTTTATACAAAATGGCTTCTTATGGGCAGCAGTCTTCTAGAAACCATGCTTTTATTCTGCTCTAATTCCTTCTTCCTCACCTTGACTTTTCTGTCATCTGCAGTAACTTCCTCAAATTCCTGGCCCAGTTTGAAGGAAATCTCAGTGTTTTTAAAGGTGCTTTCTGATTTAATGGTGATCACATCCCCATTCACACTGATGATCATGTTGGGTTTGGCCATGCCAGCCACTTTTCTGGTGGCAAAGCCCACCCCTACAGTAGGAAAAAGAAAAAACAAAATGTCAAGTTCACAATTTACCTTCACATCTTTAACGAAGAGCTGCAGTTTGTGTGTGTGTGTGTGTGTGTGTGTGTGTAGGTGGGTTAGTGTGTATAGGCGGGTGTGTGTGCATAAAAGGAAAAAAGACACCAGTGAGTTTCATAAAAGCCTCATAAAACAACAGCTACAAGGAAGTAAGGCAGGCTAATACTCAAAGAAACCCATGGCATTTGATTAAGTGTAGGTCTATCTAAATTTCTTCTTATGGGTTTCAGATATAACTCCATAGAAGACACATCATTAATCTTGAAAAAGATTAAGTCTTCTGGAATATATATATATATATATTCCCTGCACTCTCAAACTAACTGGCCATCTTAGTCATTAGGGCAGCAACTATCATTTTACTCAACTCATGAAACACTTGGGTCACCTCTACCTTTCCTTTTTAGAAAACAAAAATCCATAGTCAAAGAATTCTCAGTAGGATTTTGAAAATGAATATAGAGTTACTCCATTTAAAAAAATAATCTGTTTGGGTGTACAAATTTCATGGAATGTGCACATTTCATGGCATGTGTTGCCAAGTCCTATTTTCCTGGCTTTTCCAAATCACTACAAAATGAAGATTTTGATTAATTTCTCCAAAAGGCACAATCTTAAAGAATCACTATTTTAGTAAGTTTTGAATTCAGTACTTTGGTTCTCAGTCACCTCAGCTGCAAACCCCTCTTTTAAAAAAGGAAATTTGGGGGATGTAAGTAACGGAAAGGATAAACAATTTACAACTTAATGTAGACAGTGGGAACTTGCTGTCACTGTGTGTATTATACAAAATTTATGACAGTTGTGGATGTGCTGAATTTTTTAACACATGTATATAACCCTCAGCTACTTATTTTATTAAAGACTATTTATCTGTACCAAAGGCTAGATATAGGGGGTAAGAGGGAGAGAAATACTGTACAAGCAAGCGATGCTGAGGCTCTTTTTTAGCTCCCTATCTGGAAAATGGCTGCAGGTGGAAAGATACATCGCTTCATCAAGTCCTGGCTCTGTTACGAAATATAACTTCACATACATGGAGTGAGTCAGTGTAATGAATGGATGCAACATCAAGTATAATTCCAGACTGGCTGACCTTGGGAAAAATTACATTCTCCATATCCTTCTCTGACTGATGAAACTAATGCCTGCTTCCTGATCATTCCTCAGAACAACAAATTCCAGCAGATATCTTAATGTCTTTCATTATTACCAGTGCTTTATAATTTTAAAACATAGTGGCATAAGAATTTAAAGATACATGTTAAAAGTGTAAAATGTTCCTAAGAATCAAGCGCAAAATAGCCTCAAATCCTGACATTTCTGTATCGGCACATATGTATTATTTTATTGAATCACCTAAATGCCCTCCTGTCTATAAACAAGGAAAATAGTAGTACTTACAGAAGAGGGAAAAGATATATACTATATGATTTAGGGAAAGGTGACGTCTTAGAGAGATTAAATCCTAACCCCTGTAAGCCCCTCCACTCAAACTGCTACCCCTGGATACCACCTTATCATTCATAGAGGTGTGAGGAGAGGGGCTTTCAAGGTAGAAGCTGTCTCAGTGAGAACCAGTCCGCACCCCCTTGCTTCACCACAGTGATTATCCACGGACATTCACACAACACAATGGCAATACTAGCAGAATCTAGAAGTCCAAAAGCCTCCATTATCAAGTAGGAATTATGTTATGGATAGGACATTGTCCTTTTGACTCGATAATCCTATGGCATCCCATGTAATTCCTAGTCAAAAAAATATTTAACCCCTAAAGTGACATATTTCCTGAAATTAAGATTTTGGCTCTCATGAAACAACCACACATTTTTAACAGATTGACAGTTGAGAAAATAAAATAATTAATTAATAGATGTTTATTTTAAAAATGACATTAAAAAGAGAATTACAGTGCTTTCAGCTTCAAATAGAAATTACTGACTCCTAGGAAATAAATATAGTCTTATTTATTTTATATGCAAGAAAGAATGAAAGAGCAACAGGCAAAGAGCCAAGTAAAACAAAGATACCCTAGTTTAACAGTGAAATAAAATTTTATCATTTCTGTGGACCATAAACATTCTAGTTAGACCCTTTTTCATATTGGCTCACCTAGAGGAAAGCATCAGTTGTGACTTTGGTCTCGAAAGTTTCTCCAGACAAATGATTCTCACTTGCTATTTTTATAGCCTCTGTATAGAAAGCAGCATTTCCTATCTGGCTAATATTTCCAGAATGAAAAGGAGCCATAAACCTTCTTCCCCCGGAGAAAAAGGTATAAATCCAGTCACCCCACAACAGAGTTTCTTACCCACTTCTTTCATGTAATCATCAAAGTTTTCACTGGAGGTAAGTTTCCAGGTACCCACAAAGGCATCACACATTTTATGAACTTTCTAGGATTATCTTCAAGATGAGGAAAAAAGCTGTAGCTCTCAGGAAGGTGCTATGACCTTCTTGAATCCAGATAACTTCCTTTTAAAGATGCCCAGATCATGTGATCTTAGGAATAACCAATTGCGGTTGGTATCAGATCATTTCCTTCATTACCAGCCTCTGCAATTTTTCCTCTGAGTCATGTTTTTAACAGAAATTTCTCAACTTTGGTTTTCTCTGGCAAATGGTCAGACTTAGAGTACAAATCATTTTTCAGCATTCAAAAAATATTTTCAGCATTCCTATTTTGACTTTAATGCCCAGTGCATTGAATTTGTACCTACTATTTCCATACATATTTATCCCAGTGTAGAGGAGGATAATTATCCTGGGATGAACCTTGACCCTCTTCTGGAGTTTCTATTAACATTGCAGTCATGTGCTTCTTTGGAATTGAGGAACATAAGAATTATCTTACGGACTCTTCAGTAATTGCAAGGCTCTTTGGGACAGTACTGTCTTGGGAATTACTTGCCAATTAAAACAAAATAAATAATGGCATCTTAAAGTACCTTAGTTTTCTCATTTCAAATGTTGTGCATGAGTGAAAAAGAAATTATCCATCAGGAATCTGTCAATTTAGTTAATAGTGATTTAACCTCATTCTTTCCATCCCTTTAGTGAGAATATAGTATTTATTTCCATAGTATTGTGGCCTTAAAAAAAACAAGCCCCCTTCCAAAATATGTTCCTCATGCTAAGAAAATCCACCCAGATCCTGAACTATGTTATTAGGAGCTCAAAATATATCCAGATCTAAATGGTGTTGCTTTACTTGAAAATGATGAATGGTGGTGGCCCCACACTATCAAAATTTTATTTCCTTCTTTTACATAGTGAATAATTCATGAGATTACTTTCTTAAAGTATTCCTGTCTTTCAGTCTCCTCCTACCCGACACCAGAACGATAGAAGATGTTAGTATGTACATTGAACTGCCATGAACATATACAGATTTTAGAAAAGAAAAAAGCAATAAAAATACTGCATCATGAAGAATCTCTACACTGTATACCTCTCTGAGTAGCAACTGCAGCACACACGATTGATTCACAGACCCCTGTAGGCATCCTGAGGGCTCCCCAGAAATGTTTGAGGTAGAGGATTCTATAAAAGACAGGTTTTTCTGTAGGCAAACAAGTTGCTATAAAGGCCTGATAAAGTCATGTTACGATAGTAAGTGTTAATTGTTGCATTTGTTAATGGCACGGTAATAATGTCCATCCACTCTGGACGGTTGCATAGATACATGGGCTATGGGTGATGTACCATTCCGGGTAGACTTGCTATTAAATATTCATCTGTTTCCCACTGAACAAGCAAATAAAAATGATTGAACTTAATATAGTGATAACTTGACAATGTTCTCAATTAATAATGGTTGCTTTTTTGTTTCGGATCGGTTTGGGTTTATCTTTTTTTAAGATTTTCTTAAGAGAATTTTAGGTTTACAACAAAATTGAGAGGAAGGAACAGAGATTTCTCATGTACCCCCTGCCCCCACACATTCACAGCCTCCTCCATGATCAACATCACTCACATTTTTTTAACCAAGGATGAACCTACATTGACAGATCATAATCACCCCAAATCTATACTTTATGTTAGGATTCACTTTTGATGTACATTCTGTGTGTTTGGACAAAGTATAATGATGTGTACCCTTCATTATAATATCATAGAGCATTTTCACAGCCCTAAGCATTCTCTGGGCTCTGCCTATTCACCTCCTTCCCACATCCCTAAGCCCCCAACCTGTGCAAGCACTGTAGTTTTTACTGTCTCCATCGTTCTGCCTTTTCCAGAATATAGTTGTGTATGTGGGCTTTTTAGATCGGTTTCTTTTACTTAGTAATATCCATTTAAGTTTCCTCCATGTCTTTTCATGGCTTCATAACTCGTTTCTCCTTAGTGCTGAAAAATATTCCATTGTCTACACATACTATAGTTTATGTCATTCACCTACTGAAGGACACTTTGATTGTTTCCAAGACTTGGCAGTTGTGAATAAAGCTGCTATGCATATCCACATGCAGGTTCTTATATGCACATGATTTTCAACTTCTTTAGTTGATGTTATCAGTTAGTTTTCATCATATTAGTTTGATGTTATCAGTGGTCTGGATTTTGGCCATTCTAACAGGTGTGGAGTGTCAGCCTACCGCTGTTTTGGTTTGCGTTTTCCTGGTGGCATGTGATGGGGGGGGCATCTTTTCATATGCTTATTTGCCATCCGTGCATCTTATTTGGTCAGGTGTTTGACTCATTGTTAATTGGGTTGTTTGTTTTCTTATTGTTGAGCTTTAACAGTTCTTTGTATATTTTGGAGAATAGTCCTGTATCAGGTATATTTTTTGGCAGATATTTTCTCCAGCCTCCTGAATAATGGTGTACTTTTTAAAATATATGTTGATGCTTTACCTTTAGTAACAAATTGCTTCAGACAGATTTTCAAATGATTATCACACTTAAACAATATAGCATGTGTATTTTAACACTGCAATTTAAACATTTTTTTTAGAGATGGACTGCCCAAATGCTATAGTCTTTAGTCGCATGTGGTGCCTGAATACTTGGAATGTGGCTAGTATGACTCAGAAACGGAATTATTAATTTTATTTACTTCTAATTAAGATTTAAGAAATTATCCTCATACAGTTACTGGGAAACTTTTAAAATATGTGGGAGAACCTGAATATGTGAATCTACTCTTCCAATTATAGAATCTAAATTTGATGAAATCTAAATGTCAATCAAGTATTTCAAAAGAAAATTTAGAATTTGGGTTGGGATGTACTAATAGGAGAAAATGCACACTGAACTTTAAGGACAATATAAAAAAGTACAATATCTCATTGAAAATTCTTGCACTGATTATGTAAACTATGAAATGTTGAAATTATGACATTTTTGGTATATTGGATTAAATAAAATACATAACTAAAATTACTAAATTATTAAAATTAGTTAAATTAATTAATTTAATGTTTCTTTGTCACTTTCTTAACCTGGCTATTAGAAAATTTTAGATTACACATGTGACTCACATTATGTTTCTGTCGAGTAGCACTATTTTACACTCCCATAGTGACATCAAGGTTTCTTTGTTTATTCAAAATGTGTGTCAAATGCTTTGCCAGCCACTGGGGACTCAATATGGGCAACCTTACCAGGCACTTGCTGGCTCTCATAGAGCTTACCTTCTAGTTCTGGAGAAGATAATACACAAGGAGATAAGTAAACCAACATCAGGTAGTGATTTTCGAGAAAATAGAACAAGGATCTGATGTAACAACTGCTCCAAGGGTTGGCAACACTAGATGGGCAGTTCAGGGAGGTCAGTTAAAGGAGGTAGACAATGGAGCTGAAACTTAGAGGGTGAGAAGAAAACAGTCATGGAAAGATGAGACAAAAGATGTTCCAGCCACAGGGAACAGCAGGAGTTTGCAGATTCCATTCTTATTCGTGACAATTTCACCTCAGCATGACCACAATACTAACCCATGACACACATAGACATATGGTCCTATAAAACCATGACAAAAGTACAGATATATGTTCCTGGTGAAGAGTCCAAGCTCCATTAAAGCAGGAGTTTTTATGGTGATTACTTACTGGAATATACACAATAACTGAGTATTCAATAAAACTGAATTGAGAGTCCAATAAAACTCCTGTAAAATTACCTCGGGAGTATTTCCATGGGCCAGTATCCTCATGTTCCTATGTTAACATATTTAACGTCTGAACATTGCTGGAGAAATGATATATTGAAATTTTTAGAAACAACACTGGCTCCTTTAGTAATTTCCTATCAACAAAAATAGTAACATATAATATAGGAACTTGATAACTTAAATATCAATGAAAGAATTAATATATAAGAAAGTTGTTAGGTTACATGAAAAAATTTCACGTTTTCAGTTGTGTAGAGTAACAAAATAAGCTTACCAGACTTATTTAAGGGGATCGTGTCTTTAAGATTTTTTTTTTAAACTTGACAGACAGAGATCACAAGTAGGCAGAGAGGCAGGCCGAGAGAGAGGGGGAAGCAGGCTCCCCGCTGAGCAGAGAGCCTGACATGGGGCTCGATCCCAGGACCCTGGGATCATGACCCGAGCTGAAGGCAGAGGCTTTAACCCACTGAGTCACCCAGGTGCCCCGGGGATCGTGTCTTTAAAAGCAGCTCAGTTTATATTCCAAACACATGGGCCATCCTGTGGAAGGCTAATATTCTAGGAACAAGTCCACTAAGTTATGTATCATATAAGGCAGAGATTTCCCTCAATCAAGAAGCTTTCCAGAAATTATTTTTATGTTTTTTATTTTAATTCCAGTATAGTTAATGGGCAGTGTTATATTAGTTTCAGGTGTATAATATAGAGATTTAATAATTCTACACATTACTCAGTGCTCATCATGATCAATGGACTCTTTAATCCCCATCGCCTATTTCACTTACCGCCCCCCACCAGTCTCCCTCTCCAGTAACTATCACTTTGTTCTCTACAGTTAAGAGTCTATTTCTTGGTTTGTCTCTTTTTCCATTTGTTCATTTGTTTTGTTTCTTAAATTCCACATATAAGTGAAATCATGTGGTATTTGTCTTTCTCTGACTTATTTTGCTTGGCATTATACCCCTCCCAACTCCATCCATGTTGTTGCAAACAGCAAGATTTCATTCTTTTTTATGGCTGAGTAATATTCCATTATATATACCACATCTTCTCTATTCCTCTATTGATGGGACACTGGGCAGCTTCCATAATCTGACTATTGTAAATAATTCTGCAATAAACATAGAGATGCATATATTTTTTAGTTAGTGTTTTTATAATTTTCTGTAAATACCTAGTAGCATGATTTACTGGACCACAGGGTAATTCTATTTATTTTTAATTTTTTGAGCAACCTCCATACTGTTTTCCACAGTGGCTGCACTGGCTTGCATGGCCACCAGCAGTGCACCAGAGTTCCTTCATCTCCATATTCTTACCAACATATTCTTTCTTATGTTTTTGATTTCAACTATTCTGACAGGTTTGGGGTGATATCTCACTGCAGTTTTGACTTGCATTTCCCCGATGATGAATGATGTTGAGCATCTTTTCATGTATTTTTTGGTCATCTGGATGTCTTCTCTGAAGAAATGTCTGTTCATGTCTTCTGCCTATTTTTAAGTTGGATTATTTGGGTTTTTTGGGTATGGAGTTATATAAGTTCTTTTTAAATTTCAGATGCTAAGCCTTTATCAGATATGAAATTTGCAAATATCTTCTCTCATTCAGTAGGTTGCCTTTCTGTTTTGTTTTTTTCTTTGCTGTGGAGAAGCTTTTTATTTTGATGTAGTCCCAGTAGTTTATTTTTGCTTTTGTTCCCCTTGCCTCAGGAAATACACCCAGAAAAATGTTGCTACAGCCAATGTCAGAGATATTACTGCCTGTCTTCTCTTCACGGACTTTTGTGGTTTCAGGTCTCACATTTAGGTCCTTCACCCATTTTGAATTTATTTTTGTGTATGGTTTAAGAAAGTGGTCCAGTTCCATTCTTTTATATGTAGCAACACCATTTATTGAAGAGACTGTTTTTTTCCTCATTGCATAACCTTGCTTCTTTTGTCAAAGATTAATTGACCATATAATCATGGGTTAATTTCTGGGCTTTCTATCCTGTTCTGTTGATCTATGTGTCTATATTTGTGTCAGGACCATATTGTTTTGATTACTACAGCTTTGTAGTATAACTTGAAATCTGGAATTGTGATACCTCCAGCATTTTCTTAAAAAAAAAAAAGATTTTATTTATTTATTTTAGAGAGGGGGCAGAGAGAGATTGCAGAAGAGGAGCAGAGGAAGAGGGCCAGGGAGATAATCTCCAGCAGACTCTGCACAGAGTGCAGAACCCAATACTGGGCTCTATCCCAGGACTCTGAGATCATGGCCTGAGCTGAAACCAAGAGCTGGATTCTTAACTGACTGAGCCACCCAGAAGCCCCCAGTTTTTCTTTTTCAAGATTGTTTTAGCTCTTCATGGTCTTTTGTGGTTCCATGTAAATTTTAGAGTTATTTGTTCTAGTTCTGTGAAAAATGTTATTGGTATTTTGGTAGGGATTGCATTAAATCTGTAGATTTTCTTTGGCTAGTATGAACATTTTAACAGTATTGGTTCTTAGAATCCATGAGTATGGAATGTCTTTCTATTTGTTTTTGTCATCTTCAATTTCTTTCATCAGTGTTTTAATAGTTTACAGAATACAGGTCTTTCACCTCTTTGGTTAAGTTTATTCCTAGGTATTTTATTGTCTGTGGTGCAATTTTACATGGGATTACTTTCTTAATTTCTCTATGTGTTGCTTCACTATTAGTGTATTGAAATGCAACAGATTTCTGTACATTGATTTTGTACCCTGGAACCTTACTGAATTCATTTATCAGTTCTAGAAGTTTTTGAGTCTTTTGGGTTTTCCATATATGGTATCATGTCATCTACAAATAGGGAAAGACTTACTTCTCCCTTAACGATATGGATGGTTTTATTTCTTTTTGTTGGCTGATTGCTGTAGCTAGGACTTACAGTACTATGTTGAATAAGAGTGGTTAGAGTGGACATCCTTATTCTTTAGGGGGAAAGCTCTCAGATCTTACCCTTTGAAGATGATATTCACTGTGGGGTTTTCATATATGTCCTTTATTATATTGAGGTGTACTTCCTCTAACCATACTTTTTTGAGAGTTTTTAATCATGAATGGATATTGTACTTTGTCAAATACTTCTTCTGCATCAGTTGAAATAATCATATGGTTTTTATCCTTTCTCTTATTGAGGTATCACATTAACTAATTTGTAAATATTGCACTCTACCCTTGCATCTCTGGACTAAATGCCACTTGATTGTGATGAATGATTTTTTAAATGTATTTTTGTTTTAGTTTGCTAATATTTTCTTGAGGATTTTTCCATCTATGTTCATCAGAGATGTTGACCTGTAGTTCTCTTCTTTTGTAGTTTCTTTATCTAGTTTTGGGATCAGGGTCATGCTGGCCTCATAGAATGAATTTGGAAGTTTTCCTTCCTCTTCTATTTTTTGGAATGGTTTGAAAAGAATAGGTAATAACTTTCTTTAAATATTTGGTAGAATTCGTCTGTGAAGCCACCTGGTCCTGAACTTTTATTTGTTAGAAGTTTTTAAATTACTAATTCAATTTCACTGCTGGTAATCAGTCTGTTCAAATTTTCTATTTCTTCCTGATTTAAATTTGGGAGGTTGTGTGTTTCTAAGAACTTATCCATTTTTTCTAGGTTGCCCAATTTGTTGGCATATAATTTTTCATAACCTCTTAAAATTCTTTGTATTTCTGTGATGTCAGTTGTTTTTTTCTCTTTCATTTCTGATTTTGTTTGGATCCTCTCTTTTTTTTATGAGTCTGGTTAAAGGTTTGTCAATTTTCCTGATCTTTTCAAAGAATCATAAGCTCTCCAGAACTTAATCCAAAGACCCACATGTCTTATTTCATGTATCTGCTTTGCAGTATGACTTAGAATATAAGCAACTGCCTAGTACTTCCATAAATTCCCTCCATCTCTGTTCCTAAGACTTAATCTTGCTGCCTAGATAAGATAGAATGTGCCCTTATCAAATAATCACTATCATTCACTACAGTGTTGGTGGATTGTTATATGAACAGATGGAATGCAATAAGGAGAATCACACTAAAAAACAATTCAACATTATAAGACCTTGGATTCAACATTCCATGAAGAATATCTTCCCCATGGATTAATGAAGAAAATTCAGATTTAACCAAAAATTTTGTGCTCATCCTTTCCTGAAAACTAGTATAAATTATACCATTCTCATTTTCTAATCTTTTTTCATTGCTTAAGGCTCATACTGGCAAATTTTTTTCACAAAACCCTTTTTGGCAAACCTACTATGTCCAAGGCACTGTGCTGGGTTGCAATGAGGGAACAAAGTAATATATAAGATCTGATTTCAGGGCTCTTGGGTGGCAGAGTCGGTTAAGCCTCCAACTCTTGGTTTCATCTCAGGTCATGATCTCAGGGTCATGGGATCAAGTCCCACATTGGGCTCCATGCTCAGCACCAACTCTGCTTGAGATTCTTTCCCTCTCCCTTTCTCTCCCCCTCCGCCCTCCTCCCTTGTACACATTATCATGTACACAAGATAAGTGGTATCTTCATCCCATCCCCAGTCTCTCCTCATTACTGATCTCCCCCATCATCCTAAAATGTATTTCAATTATGACTTAAAGTTCCTTGTACTTTACTCATTCACCAAATATTTTCTAGATTAATGCACTAGTTAACAAAAACAATGAGGTTTGTGTTTAGGCTACATAATCATTCTTATCGCTTGCGTATGAGTTTTAAACCAATAAACCATAGGTTCTAATCTGTGCTTTACAAAGATATAGTAGCACTAGGAAGGGCATATTATAAAGGATAAAGCAAGCAGATGTAATTTCCCTCACGAGGCAGTACTTGTGGGATGGTGTGGAGTTGAGCAAGGGTAACAGCAGAGAGATGACGGAAAAGCAGTAGAAGAAAGTGAGGAATGACAGAGGGAGGGTTGAGGAAGCTCCTTCCTTCTGGGGGAGACTGGTCCCCATAAACAAGGTACATGGGAGAAAATGTTCCTTTGGCTATAAAAGGAATTCCCATAGGAACAATGATGTTTTTATTCACAAATATTCAAATAACAACATTAAAATGCACATAACAGACCATACTCTTATTCCAGAGCCATGAAGAAGGGGTGTACAGTGACTAAAGCTTTCCTTTGCTCTGGAAATGTGGACACTAGGGATGTGGCCCCAGACACTCAGTGCTGACTGGGGACAAGCCCTCTCTGGTTCAGGCCAACTGCTTTGCACTTTGCTCCACTATGGACAGCTTCCATGGAATGCATCCCTCTGACCTTTGCCTGTGTTTATTTCTTTTGGAGGAAATGAGGGTATTTTTTCTGACAGTTTTTAAGTTGAAGAGGAAACATACCCAATCTTGGGATAATAAGGGGTAGAGACAAAGCCATGGTGAGAGGGAGTGTTTTCACAGAATGTGTGTGATAGGTTAAAAAAGGGTTCATGCCAAGGTTCTCCTTTTATTTTATTTAAGAAAGTTCCTATATTAATGGAATATTATTACCAACATTTGGAGATTTCTAAATGTTTTAAGATAAAATTTTGGCAGGTAATTTAGGCATATTTTGTTTGGTTCTCTCCCCCACAGATTATTGGGAACTTTTAATTGAAGATTATTTTGTTTCCTACCCTAGTTTTAACAGGCAAAGTAAAGGTAACCTTATTTAGTTGGTATATCATTCATTGAATATATGTTCACAGTGACTAATCGTTGATACTTTGATTTCAAATACTGATGGTTTTGGAAAGAGTAACTAAGTCAGTAGTCTATGCATCAGTTAAAAAGGTTGTGGCTAATTATAGATTTGTGTTGTGACTTCAATAGTGTTGTGTAACTTCTTCACTTGTCCTCTTACTCACAAAAGGGACTGTTCATTTATAGTGTAGTAGGTACAAGTAGGAACCAAGTTAAGAGCTGTCAAAGCACTTTCTGAATGTAGAATGTGTCCTACTCTTTCTTTATTTAATAAAGCAAGCATCATTATGAAGAACAGACTGTGGGCAAGTGAAAAAGTAAACCTGGAAAACCAGAAAGGAGTGTACAAACGAACCAGTTGTGATATTAGATGATATCACTAAGAAAATGTCCAGGAGGACAGACAGACACACATACACACACACACACACACACACACACACACACACACACACATCAAGTTTGTTCTCTTCATTATGTTCACTTAACATTAAGTTATTCCTTTTTTAATTCCTGGCTATAATTTCATTGGGGGTAAGTGTTTTATTATTTGTCCTTTGATACTCCAGGCTTAACATTCTGTATGATGTGGAAGTTCTATATAGTTCATTGTTGAATTAGGAGGGAATCAGTCAGATTTATTTAGATCATATTAAGGCATAAATGATAAGTAATACTGTAATATTAGTAGAAGTATTTGCATTTAAGAAAACAGATCCTGATTAACACCTTGAGTTTTTTTTATTAACATAAAATGTATTATTTGCTTCAGGGGTACAGGTCTGTGATTCATCAGTCTTACACAATTCACAGCACTCCCCATAGCACATACCCTCCCCAGTGTCCATCAATCAAACCACCCCATCCCTCCCACCTCCTCCTCCAGCAACCCTCAGTTTGTATCCTGAAATTAAAAGTCTCTTATGATTTGTCTCCCTCTCTGGTTTCATCTTGTTTCATTTTTCCCTCCCTTCCCCAATGATCCTCGGTCTTGTTTCTCAAATTCCTCATATCAGTGAGATCATGTGATAACTGTCTTTCTCTGATTGACTTATTTTACATAGCATAATACCCTCTAGCTCCATCCACATCTTTGCAAATGGCAAGATTTTATCTTTTTTTATGGCTGCATAACATTATACACACAGACACACACCATATCTTCTTTATCCATTCACCTGTTGATGGACATCTAGGCTCTTTCCATAGTTTGGCTATTGTAGACATTGCTGCTATAAACATTCGGGTGCACGTGCCCCTTCGGATCACTACATTTGTATCTTTAGAATAAACACCCAGTAGTGCGATTGCTGGGCCATAGGGTAGCTCTATTTTCAACTGAGATTATTTTTTGACAGAGTCAAGGGGAAATGTCAGGTGTGGGGAATATACAGGAGAACGGAAGACCTAGCCTGCCCTCCTCAAGTCCTAGTAGTATATACACTGCTACTTGTGCTTATAAGAACTTTTCTCAGCTGACAATGAGCACACCTTGTGTTCTCCAAACTTCTGTCCATAGCCTCACTTGTACCAGTCTCAACCCTCTTACACTTTATATGCTTTTTAAAACTGCACATACATCATGTGGTTTTAATTACATAAATAAAACTATAGACAAAGAAGGTATTCAGCCACATATTCACCAAATGTCTAATACGTGTCAGTCACATGCTGGATGCTTGGGCATAAAACTGAGGAAGACAAGCAGACCCACGCACATGAGGACTAGAAGTTTCTGGAGAGGAGGGAGCGTGCATCCGGGGGGGCGTCGAGAGTGGCTCTGGCAGACAGGAGGCACAGTTTCTGCTTCACTGAAGGCACTGAAGAAATGACATTTAAGAGGGAGAAGAAGGAAGAGGTCAGGGAGAAAGAGGACCAGAAAAAGAAGGAGAAAAGGAAGAAAGGGGAGAGAGACTAGGGAAGAGGGAAGAAGGGCCAGAGAAAGAGGATGTTTAGGATGAGCACCTGTGTACCGCAAGGCTGTAGACAGCGAGAGCTGTGTGGTAGAATGAAAACACCAGACGGCAGCAGATGCCACACTAGGGCCCAAACTGTGACCTGATGCTGGCAAGGAGACAGAACAGGAGCAGCTCATCCAGGAACAATTTTGATTACAAGGAGACACTGAGTATTCTTTCTGGGAGGTACTTTTGCTGTGGGACTTCTCCCCAGTGAACTCTGATCGAGTAAGAAAGCGCCCATGTCAGGCATCTGTGAACTATTTTTGCCATCTGGGTGTTAACTTCCCTCTTGACGAAAATCCTCTCTCACTGGGTGAAATGTGCATTCCTGCATCCATTCAGTGGCTTGCCAAGGTTCTCCAAACCTAGATATTATTATCCCTGCAACAGGATTCTTGGTCATGATTTGATGCTATAAAGATATAGATATATAGATATAGATATATAGATATCTATATCTTCCTTATAATTCTGTCACTATTCCTTAGAATTCTGTCATTATCTTAAAATAGTCGGTGAATACCAACATACCTATGACATTTTCGTGGTTGCCATATAAGCAAGTGTTACATTTAAAAAAGGCCCACATTGGGACACCTGGGTGGCTCAGTTGGTTAAGTGGCTGCCTTCGGCTCGGGTCATGATCCCAGGGTCCTGGGATCGAGTGCCGCATCGGGCTCCTTGCTCCATGGGGACCCTGCTTCTCCCTCTGCCTCTGCCTGCCACTCCGTCTGCCTGTGCTCGCTCTCTCACTCTAACAAATAAATAAAATCTTAAAAAAAAAAAGGCCCACAAGCTCTGGAGTTAAGACGTATTGAAATTCTGTTTCCACTCTTCACTGGCTTGTGACCTTTGGCAATCTAATTAATTTCTATGGCACTCAGCTTTCTCATCTGTAAAACTGGAAAGCTGTATTTTATGGTAGTGTTTAAATACACAGCCTTGATGTCAAGTATTCACAGCCTTAATGTTGCCTGGCACTTCCTTGCACATGTTGCCTAGCATGTACCTCACTCAACATGTGGCAGCTGGTAATGGTGGTGTTGGTCGGAGCAGTAGTAATACAGTCCCGGAAGGTAAACCACACAGTTGAGGGCATGGGGGGGTTTGGGCTGGGAAGAATTGGAAAACTTTCTCTAATGCAGAATAGCCTTATTCACAGTTATCTTTGATTTTAGAATTCTCAGAAGGTTGAGCTTTCTCCAGCAATGATTCTGGAATGCAACTTGATAGCAGAGAAATTCATGAAATTCAAAAAAGTTTTCTTGATATTCATGTTTCAGAACAAGAATTTTTTTTCTCAAGAGATGATACCATAATACTCTTCCTCTTACTGTGGAAAACTTTCCTCCACAAATGGAAATATTTTGAATGTTCTTAAAAAATGGATGTATGCTTGATAATATAGATATACTATAATCCTATATAATATATGTATATATTATATACTATAATCCTGCTCTCTGGGTTATCACTTTTAATGATTCCAGGAATATCCTTTCAGTTTTTTTCTATACATGTGTAAGCAAAAATATGGAATATGAATATGAGTTTTTATTAAAGATATTGGATAATATGTCAAGATTTTGTGTATATGTACTCTTCCGCTCTCCCCTAACTTTCATCTTCACTTGGTAATACAGTGTGGCTGTCTCCTAATATCAATGAGTATAAATACATCTCATTTTTAAAAAATTGCTGCCAAATACTCTACTTTATATGTACCATATTTTAACCAATAACTCCACTCCTCACTGTTAAAAAATAATTTTAGTAAACTTTCTTGTACATATATATCTTCATCTATTTGCGTTGGTATTCCTGTAGAATAAATGCCTACAGGTAGAGTTGATAAATACAGGTAGATCCAGGTTGATAAATACAGGTAGAGCCTACAGGTAGAGTTGAAGGGCCAGTAGGTATACGCATTCTAAATGTTGATACACATTGTTGAATTGCCCTCTGAGAAGCTTATTTCTTTAAACTCTCACCAGTAGTGAATGACATCACCTATTTCCTTTCAGGGGAACTGGCTAAAACCGGATTTGCTTTCAGTGGGGCTTATTGTTTGAGATAGTCAACATGGGTCAAGGTAAATTGGTAAGAGAACACAAAGCTGACTACTAGAACCCAGAGCCAGAATGCTACCCAGGGCCTGGTTTATGGAGGCCAGTAGTCATTCAACACATATCTGGTGACAGACTGAGCATCTGGGTGTCTGAACAAGCCCATCAAGGGCCTGGCTCAGGAAAGACCAGTAGATGGAATGAAGACAAAAGTAACATTATGTACAAACATTAGCATTCGTAGTCTTCTGCTAAAAAAACAAAAATGTATGAGTGAAGAGCTTGATGCACCTTCACTTGAGAAGGCTTAAGGGAGATGGTTGAAACTTTTCCAATTCCAGTCAGTGACAGGGGGAATATTCATTTTCCAATCATATGGAAAATGCGATTTTTCATATGCTTTCCAAATAAGGAAGCAGGAAAATTACAGCAACTGTGCTTTGGTCGTAACTGCTCCCTCGAGGACTTATATGCTTTTCCCCCTTTGTGCCTTTTGGGTACATGAGGATTTGCCCTTATAGTCCCCAATGGAGGTGATTTTTTTTATTTGTAAGTATAGAAAGCAGATTTGAAATATTGTATTTTTCTGGGATGAGAAGAGTTACTGTGATTCTAATTCTCTTAGAATGCTTATTCTCTTTAGTGTATAAATATTAGGGAGTGACTTACACATCTTACAGACCGTATTGCCTGATGGCGTGTACCAGTCAGGAACTGGGTAGCCAAATCAAATTAAGTGCAAATCTGTAATAAATAAATGATAATATCAAATAGCATATTTAAATAGCATAGGAGTTCCTTTAATGTGGAAACAGAGAAAACCTAGCATAAAATCTGATTTAAAATTTAGGAAGCTGTGGGTTGTGTTTCCTCACATTATGATTTCCCCGCCTGACGGTGCACCACTGGGGCCAATTGCCCTTTCCATGACCCTCCCATGGTTGCAAGCACCACGAAGCTGCCTCCTGATCATTAATATTGCACAGGGCAAGGATCCTACCACAAATAATTGTTTTGCCTACTTAAAGACATAAGTCATTCATCAAAGACATTTCAATGAATACAAATGCTGAAAAAACTCCTTTGAACATCTCTATTAAAAATTGCTGCTATTAAAAAAATTGCTGCTAGTGTCAGATATTGGTAAATGAAAACCTCCAAGTGGTGACAGGTTCATCTACTACAAATAAAGTCAACCCCTTGATTAGTTCTGAGTGGATTAATCATTATGTCTGTGTGTGAAGAATCATGAATGACTTTGACACAGGCTGATTTTTTTAAGGGGTTCTTTTTCTCCTTTTCTCCTTTTTAAGATGTTCTTTTTCTCCTTTTCCTCCCCTGGAGAAACCATTTTGGTAAAGATTTTGCAGAGGTTGCAACTTCATTTACACATTGAAGGCTGTGCTTTTCAAGCAATTGTTGAAGTTTGTATCTCTAATATTTGTGTTGTTGCTCCAAGATTGTCCCGAAAATATGCTTATGTTCCTCAGAATTTTCCAAATTATTTATTTCTTAAATCCTCAAAAAAGGAGTTCTGGTTAGGGGAAAATGTCTAATGTGAACTGCATTATTTTTTCTTTTTGCTTTGCCATAATGTGCCTGGGTTTTACAAAACATGTTTCTTTCTCTGTCTGGGTGTAGCCAAAGGAAAAAAAATCCCCATCCTTTCTATAGTATGGCAGGCAAGACTGCGAGCTAAAGCATTCCCAGGGATGCCAGAGTGGAATTTCCCTTCATCTGAGTTTCTCCAGGGTTTGATTCCTGATTGCCCTAATACTGGGAAGCGGCTATTCTAGCTCTTGAGCTTTCCCCTACTTATCTTGCCAAATATTGCAAATGTCATTCTTGCTTCCTCCAAAATCATACTCAGGGGCATTGTCCTTACTTTTTTCTAGATGGCTTTTTCCCCCTTTGTCCTTTGACATACTTCTGAGTTCCTCAGGACTACAGAATACAGACTATTTTAAATCAAGTCAGTGACACATTCTCAGTTCCCATGTCTATGGTTTTTTTTTTTAAATTCTGATACATGTATTGTCTTAATTCAAAAATAACAGTCTATTCAAAAAGCACAAAATAGTAGTCCAGAGTGCAACCCATTTCATTGCTGCAAAAATATCTGGAACATAAAACCTTAGTAAACAGATCTTCTTAAAAGTATGTTACTCCTTTTAATTGTTGGATACTTGCCTAAGGACGTGATTTGGAAAGGCAAACAAAAAAATGTAGGTTTAGGAGGCATATGATAATTTTACATGTAATATATAGATGTTACTTTTTGATGTTTTTAAGTTAATTTTGCCAAAAAAATTTCCCCTCATGGGATATAAGATACCCTGTACTTTTAAAAATGTGCTATTCTTAGTTGTCCTCCTACATTCCTTCAATTGCTATGATTTTACAATAACATCCAAAAATAATTAGGAAAGTCACAGAATTCTGCTGTTATCAGTGGCCTCTAGTGCAATCTTTTTATCTTACAGATGAGGAAATAAGTCCCCAATATGGTTTGTCCAAAGTTACATAGATAATAGCTCAACCAGAAACAAAGTGGAGTTCACTTTGTTTTATATGAATGCTCTTTTCCATATGGAAATTATATTTTCTCCGTGTTATTCTATTTTCCCTAAAGTATAGTCCAATGTGCACCATGTTAGAAGTTATGATAGTCACCTTCTGTTTCAGACACATTTAAGCATCTGTTTAGATTTTCTGGACAGTGTCGTTGCTTGTAAGCAGACGACCACTCTAAGCCAGGCTGCAGAGCCAGCTGCGGTATCGTGACCACAGCAAACAAGCACATTGGGAGACCCAGGCAAGCTGACAGCCCCTGGGGCTCCAGGCAGGTAGCACCGCCCTGCGGTCAGGCCATTACTTAGGACTTGACCAGGAGGCTGGTTAGCAATAAGTAAGACGAGCCATTGGGGTCAGACAGCAATTCGATCACTGGAACTAGTCTACAACGCAGGCCCTGGGTCCCAGAAACAAGAAGGCAGCCTGATCACCTGAATCAAGATACCGATGTGCTGGCACCTGGGCTCTACGGTCAGAGGGTGAGAGAAGGCTGTCTTTAAGTGAGGACCCAGACAGAGCCTGTGCCTCCTGCAGACAGCAAAGCTGCGGAAAGGATCTAGGAAAGGAGGAAGTGGCCTGAACCACAGGAGGGGGATCGTGACTGACCAGGGCCTAACAGGTCACCGATAACCAGGAACCGTTCCCACATTCCCTCCCTCGGCTGGGCTTTTAAGGTCTGGTCTGGTCTGGTCTTGTCTTATTTTATTTTAACGTCTAGCTTCTAGCTTCTTTTTGAGGCTTGTTATTGAAGAAACAATTTTCAGAGAACAAAAGCCATTTCTAGTGCCTCCTTTTTGATCTCTCCTCAAATACAAATACTGTCCAAGAAATCCTTGCAGATCACTTTGTAATTAGCAACAGCCATAACTTAGTAATTAGCAAACTTTCTGAAAAGTGGGCACATTCATTCATTCATTTATGCACCCATGATATACTCATTTGACAAGTATTTGCTAAGTGTCTACTGAATGCAAAATGCCTCCTCTCAAGACAGACCCATGTTCTAACTCTAGCTTGCTGTTTCCTAGAGGCAAGGCCTTTTTCTTCAGGTGTTAAAAGGATTGAGTGAGATAATTCATACAAAACATAAAGCACAGAACCTTGCACTAGTAATTAGTTAATGTATAATAACCACTACTATTACTTTTACTTTTATTAATATCAATGATAATAACATTAAAACGTGGTTACAGTCTACTGAAAGGACTAGACTTTAAAATAAGTAAATGTAATATGACTGGGTAATGTAATGGGTGCTAGGGGATAGGTTGGTACAATTGTTGGAGGGCATGATAATTCTGGCTGGAAAGATCAGAGAAACCTTGACAGGATGAATCGTGTTTTAGCTGAAGGTTGAAAGTTGAAGGGTCCATCACACAGTCATGGAAAGGGTGTTACCAGAGGAGGACATTCTTCATACTCTATAAATAAGGGTGACAGGCAAAGCTGGAGACTCACGAAGGGGCTCTATGACAAATAGCGTTAAAGCCTTTGCAGCCAAGTCTGGATCTCATACCAGTAAATTACTGAGAAGACTTTTATGCCATGAAGAAACTGTTTACCTTTTACAGAAATCATTCTAGTAGCACTATGAAAGCTGGAGCTGGAATCAGATTGGGGGAAAGGAGGCAGGTAAGCCAGGGAGACACCTTCCCCCCCACCCCCCGCCCCGGGCAGGAAAGCCCCTGAGGAGCTGTTGAAATAGATCAGAGGGGAAGAAATAAGCCTCTTTTGGTTCTGTCTTTTTAAACCAGGATTCTCCCAGCCTCATCCTAAGCAGGATACTCCAGGAATCCCTGCCCTGTCCCTGACAGTCCTCCTGCCCATCCTTACTCTCTCCGGCAGGCATTGGTGTGGTCTGGAGGCAGACAGATACAGCGTTTGGAAGACCTCTGGAACTGTCCCTATATAGGCAACTTCTGAACCTCCCAAAATGTGTCATAACCTATGCCCTTCTTCTCCCTTTTTGCTAAACCCTGAACGGAGCAGTGTTTCCTCAAGGGAGGTACACTGGTCACATGTTTCAGAAGCACCCTGGGGGCTTGTTAAAAATGCCCATTTCTAGACCCCTCACTATTTCTAGACCCCTCCCAGCAGTCAGAATCCCTTGCAGTTGAAAATCAAATCTGCACTTTTTGCCATCTCCCCAGGGAATAGTGACTTTGAGAGCCCCTGCGAGAGACCACTAGAAAAGTAGTTCTTGAACTTGACGAATCATGTAACTGGCTTGTGGAACTTCCTAAAATTAGTCTTCCTAAAACTAGTCTCATCCCTCCAGAAACCTGAAGGTCTAGGGTTAAGTAGGGAGTCCACCCACGGGGTGGACTCTGACATCCTACCTGGGACCCATTGCCTAACATCACCTTCCTGGTAACTTGAACTCCTGCTGCTAGAATAAATGAGACAATTAGTCACAAATCCTTCCCAGTGTAATTACAAAGGGATAGCTGAGTTGCCATTCTATTGAACTGAATTGCTGTAGAAAGGTTCTGAAAACAAAGAGCCTGAGATGAAAGAGGAGAGGTCCCTCTCACAACTTGCTGCTAATAAGAGATGGCCTGAAGAAGGGATGGCTAACGATGACCACAGCACTTCTTAACCTGATGCTTTAAGAAGTGCACACCATGCAGAAAGAGCAGAAAGCTGCCTGATTTGGGACAAAGAATTACCTTTGATCTAATCACGCACATCAGAGCCTTTCTAGCTCCTCTCTCATTTGCCTCAGAAATCTAGGGAACACCCTTTAACCACGTAATGCTTGTGCTTCCAGTTCAGAAAGCAAGGATCATCACTTTTCCACTTGCGCATTGGCCAGGATGTGTAGGGTTTATTGGGCCTGAAAAGGATCTAATCCAAGAAAGGATCTGTTTGGGGTGGGAGGAGATCTGGGGTGGGATAAGAACTTTGGAGTAAATAAATAATAATTAGAAATGTAAGATAACAATAAGAAAAGGGATCCTGGACCTTGTCCACCAGATCAGAACCAGGTCTAATGACTACAGCAGAGAAGATAGTTTATGTGACTTAAAATGAGATTTAAAGAGGTAAAGGGGAAAGGAAGTCCTACAGAAACAGAACATCGTGTCATTAGTTATCACGAAAAGTGGGTCTGGCTCCGCCACTGATTTCTTCTGAGCTTAATGAATGCCTCCTGGGGTTGCCTGTTAAAGCTCATTGTTCGGTCAGAAACTCTGTTGCACCTGGGAGGGAGATTTTACCTGTTTCCAAATGATGAAAGGATGCTCTTAGAACATTTTTCAAAGGAGTAATGGTAGCCTCTGAACATTTTTCCTCTAATTTACCATGGTTGAACAACTGGGCAGTCTTCCAGCAAGAGATCTTTTAAGAACTTGCAAGTACAAAAGAGGGTGACTTTTGCCTGTGGTTAAAATGTGAGCCTACTTATAATTCCTGTTGTTTAAGCATTCATGTGAGGAGAATAGCCCAAGAACACACATGAACTCTCCTTTCCATCTCCAGGAAGAAAAAGAGAATTCATTTTGAAGCATAAACCTGGCAATAATAGGGCTGCCGACCCACTTGGCCTGGAAATTCCAGAAAATCCTTCAAATGAAAAACCCCCTGCCATCTAGAAGTATTTAGTCCATTATTATTAGGGAAGGACCAGTTCAACCAGAGAGTCAAGAAAGAATTCCCTGAGAACGTGTCACTTCAGCTGAATATTGCAGGATAACACAATTTGCCAGTTAGAGGAAGAAGGAAAGAAAGAGCATTCTAGGAAGTGTGAAGAGGCATATACACGTGGTGATTTAAAAAACAAAAAGTACATATTTTAGTGCCAAAAGTCTGGGGTGGGAGTGGAGATGAGTGCATAAAGTTTCTATGTTGGGAGAAAGGTCAATGGAGGGAGGTTCTGGAACCATAGATCAGGTGAAGGCATTTGTCATGAAAAGGAAAGTTGTGAAGTCTTTCCGATACGAGAGTTAGTTGTGAAATCAGATTCCAGTTTTAACGAGCTAATTCTGGTTGCAGAGTGACCTGGTTTAAGGAGTGACTGGCAGTTGTGACTAGAAGACCATTAGAAGCTTAATGCAGTTAATACTAATTACAGAAGGATGAAGGGAGAATTACAGAATTCTACAGAATTGTACAGAACTACAGAAGAATTAAGATAAGCATAAAGGGCCCCCAGAAGTGCAATTTGGCTGGGATCACATGGAAAGGCTCTATAGTCCTGTAGTCCTGTGGTTTTCCATACCCCACTCTCTTCACTACTGTATCACTCTTTACTGTCATTTGCTTTTTGCAAAAATACATGTCCTGTTGATAACAGTCTCCCTTCTCTGAAATACCATTGCACTAATCACTTCCTGACTTATACTGTTTGTAAACTTGTTTTATTATTAGTATTATTATTATTTAGCTTGGATACTATTTGTTTATTATAAAACAGAAACGTGGAAATTATTTACATGATGAAATTTCACTTTAGTGGAATGGGAAGCTTCATGTGATGGAGAGGGAAATGAACCATGAGAGACTATGGACTCCGAAAAACAATCTGAGGGTTTTGAAGGGGCGGGGGGTGGGAGGTTGGGGAGCCAGGTGGTGGGTACTATGGAGGGCACGTATTGCATGGAGCACTGGGTGTGGTGCATAAACAATGAATTCTGTTACACTGAAAAGAAATTAAATTTTTTAAAAAATGATTAATTTCAGTCTATATACTTTCCAAGAATGTCACCATCTCCAAATCAGAAGTAATCCTTGTCTTCTAGAACTACTTCAGTGCCTCCATATTCTGGGAGAAGAAATTTGTCTCCAACTTTCATGCTTACTGGTTGAATCTCTCCACCCCTTCCTTTAGAGACCAGTCCAACGGCTACTCCTGTTCCTTGCAATACTTTTCCTTGAGATTTTTCTGGAAGCCTAATGCCTCCTTTGGTTACAGTGTCAGCTGCACTCCTTTCAACTAAAACACAGTCAAAGAGGGGAAGAAACTTTCTAAATGCCTGTCCTGTCCTCACACCAGCCACCATAGCTCACTGTAAACTTGTTTTCAATAGGATTCCTTCACTGCTTCGAATCTAGCTTTGAATGCAGCTGCTTATCCCTCTGCTTAGGGTCCAAAAAAGTATATTAAGTGGAGCCAAACATACATTCTTCCATCCATCACCACTATCATGACTTCAGCCCTAATGAGATAAGCCACAAAACGCAGAAACTTCAAAAAGACCCTTTATGTGTCTGAAAGAGCCTGATCTGGAGGGAGATTATACTAGCAAGTCTGCATTTCCTTTCCCAGGCCCCTACTATGGCCTTCTTAAAACTTTCCCAGTGTCGTATTTCCCAAGAATGCACACAAGTCTCTAGACCTCTTCAGCCTACAGAGGAAGAGGAAAAAAGAGGTAGCAAAAGGAATAAAACATTTACAATTCTTTCAACCTCTCACTCATTGTTCCATATCTTAAACTTGGAGAAGGGGACAGTCAAGGCATTGCTTTTCAGTGGCTGCATTCTCTGATCAGTGTCAGGAACCACAAAACAATAGGAATGAGCAAACTGGGAAGGGTATAACTCATCTATGGGCTTGGACCTGCTTGAGAGCAGAGCTGAGGATCCTTCTTCACTGTAACTTCTACAATGGCTTACTTATATGATGTAAATGGAATATGATGGTAATTACATAAAGTAACTGATCCTTATTACCACTTTTCGAAAAACTTGCGTTGGTCTTCATAGTTTTAGAGAATTGCCACACAATCTCCTTTTGTCCTTTCCATAATCTTGGAACATAATCGGTAGAAGTCTTATTGGCCCAAGTATATATATGATAGTCTAGCATATGATTTAAAATACTTAAACAGCATCAATAGGCAGTAAGTGGCAAGTCAGGACTCAAACCTAGGGTTTTAACTTAGTATTCTATTTTCTTCATGTTCTCAGGTCTTCTGCTGGACCCTTATCATGCTGTTGTATTGAGGAACCTAGACCTACATATTTGTCCATCTTTTCAAATTCCTGAGCAGTGATGGTAGGCCTCCATTTTCTGGTAGTGAAAAAATTTTTGAGGACTAGGAAGATGGATAAAAAAAATGCCAGTAATGAGATAAACCCAATTTGTCCATCTACCCAGAGTTAATGAAAACTTACTAGGATTAGTCTTAAAATGTGAATATGGCAAAAGGTGTTCCCTGAGAACCTATTATATCAAAGCACCATGTCTTTGGTGAGGTTCTCCCATCTGGAAACCAACTGAGGGTATCACAAATAATGGACATCCCAGGTCCCATCCCCCGAGTCAGACTCCCTAGAGTTTGAGCCTCAAAGTCTACATTTAAAAATCTCTTCTGGAAGTTTGGGGAAAAATCACTGGACTAAGGACTTAGTCCCCTCATTTGACGTCTCCAGATATTTTGGCCTCAGATGTTTTATCTGCAAAATGGGATAATAAGACCTTACCTGCCTAAAGCTAGGAGGCTAGATCTGATTATCTCTTCCTGTCCTTTACATTTGTAAAATTTGCCATTCAATTACTTATGTTTCTCATCAATCATTACCAGTGATTCATCCTGCTTCCCTACCGTTACACCATCAATTTTCCCCCAGTTCCCTCCTTCAATCCCTTCTCTCATTTACAGTCCATCCCCTCCTTGCTCCCACCCTGGGTTTACTCCCTTCCCTTCTCTGAACTCTTGAAGAACTTTTGGTCCCAGCACTGACTGGACCCGAGGAAGCCGTCGCTTTGTGGTGACAGCCTTTCCTAACTATGTTACAACTCCCAGCTCAGTCTAGTGTCCTTGTTGATGACAGTGATGTTGACCAACACTATGTAAACTATCATTTTAAAACAGCTTTATAATGACATTAGTATGCATGTTCAATAATCATGAAAGAGATCCTCTGAAAAGTCTGCTAGGCACAGATTTCAAACTATGTCTTTAATAGATAGGAATCCAGGAATTTGACTTTTACTATCGAAATGCAGCTAACTTTCCTCCAGTGTCTAGCCTTTTAGACTCTTCCATTCAGAAAGAGTATAAGGCATTTCCTAAAAACAAGAAGATTTAATTAAACTACAAAAGAATTTTTAAAAAGCTACGTTGAAATGACTAGTCTCTGGCTTACAAGGGAAATCAACATGCTTGAAAAATAATGTGGAGCAGGAAAAGGAGGATATAATCAGGAAATCAGCTCTTGCCAAGCTTCCCAAAGATGGATAGGAAAGTAATAAGTTATATTTTTTACATTGAAGCAGGTAGAATTCAACTCCCCCCGCCTCCACCAAAACACTGCCTTGTATTTAAATCAGGGCTATCGGCTACATTATATCCAAAGACCCTTGTCAAAAATCTTCCTGATGCAGAATTGCAATAAATAATTAGCACCTAGTCTTAAAGTTGGTGTAAGATCATGCTTAAATATTATCTAATTGCCAGCCTCTAAGATCCTTGTTGGTTTTTTTTAATGCATTATTCTTTCATTTTAATTTGAACTTTTCGACTTTGTGGCATTAAGATTTGAAATTACAAAGAGAAAACGAATCTTCTAAATAAGGAATTGCATAAAGAAATTCACTGGACATTGGTGATGGCCAGGGAGGGCCTAAACTTGAGCACCAGTATTTTCAGAATGAGTCCTGCTGTTTCTCTGGCTGTTCTCTACACCTGGCTCTACTTCTCACTCAAGGTACACAAGTATGTCCCTAAAAGATCATTTCTTTTCAATGGCCCACCATTAACTTAACTTTACTCTTTTCTATAATTGTTTGAATGACTAAATATTAGTGAAATTTGCAACTGTAAATTATCATTATTAATCCATGACAGGTTTCCCTGACCCTCTAATTTACTTTGTTTTGTTTGAGTGTTCTAGAGTACGCTCTGTAGGAAAGAAAATGTGGAAAATGTGGGGAAATGTGGGGACTGGGGAACAAATTGGGAGCTAAAAGAGCAAGTGACATTAGAAATGTTCCATTGTGGGGCACCTGGGTGGCTCAGTGGGTTAAGCCTCTGCTTTCGGCTCAGGTCATGATCCCAGGGTCCTGGGATTGAGCCCAGCATCGGGCTCTCTGTTCAGTGGGGAGCCTGCTTCCCCCTCCCCCGCCCCCCGCCTCTCTGCCTACTTGTGATCTCTCTCTGTCAAATAAATAAATAAAATCTAAAAAAAAAAAAAAAAAGAAATATTCCATTGGCTACAATTTGGCGAATAACTAGAAAACAATCAAAAGTTTACATCCAGCAGCACTGTTGTTTAGGGAGTTTATTAGAATTCACCACCCTAAAAAAGTACTGGAACCAAAGTTTAGCAATGGATGAATCCATCAAGCAGTAGCAAATATACTGAAAAATCAATGGATCAATGCAGGGCAGCACTGTGACTTTCATGAACCCCTTTTTGCTTTCATAGGTCCCTCCCACCATAGTAATAGTAATATGAAAATTATATTATTTAAAGATTTCAATATTTAAGTTTTTTTCTGTTTTAGGCAAAATATGATAGATTTTCATGGGGCCTAAAAATGGTGTTTTTGGTAATATGAGAAACAAGACATGTAAATGACCCTAAAAGTTCTTCTTTTTCTTAAAAAAAAAAAAAAAGAAAGGTTCTTTTTCTTATAATTTTAAAAGAAATTAAAAGACTTTCGAGGATTTCTAAAAATATTATAGGCATGTACCTATACCTATTGTGCCTAATAGGTAAGTTGGCCCTGAATCAATAAAGGCAATAATTGGTTTGAGGTGAAGTAGGTCTTTTCCATTCTCAACTTTGTCAGATTTTACCTAGGGCTAAAACCCTCTCCATGAAAGATGCTTGGTGGTATATCTCTAGTCAAGAGAAGTCGGAGATAATATCTTCTGAGTACACTCTGCTTCTCTTACAAGGTTAGCCTTCTAACTGGTAGAAAGTCTCAGACCCATTTGCTAACTGTCATATAATGGACTGAACTGGGAAAGTGTATTTATGGCACTAGACTGAAGCTCTTTTCCAATGTCCTCTGACTCAGCCAACTTGCACATGTTCTTATGGTATTTGACCAACAATTGTATTTCTCACCGGTCTTAGAAGACCTGATTAATTTTCAAGGATTGATATTAATTAATTAAATGACTGAACTAACAATCAGTGATGATGATGATGATGGCCACAACGATGACTGTGATTGTGATGTTTTCTTATCCACGTTTATTTATCCAAGAAAGGAATACAACTATGTGAATTTTAGTTTAGTTTCTTCCCCAGAGTCAATATACTTAATTGGCTCTGCTTGTCACTCAACAGTGTTTTTTCTATTCCCCAAAGATTGAAAAATCATAAAATAAAGATACTAAAATTTTTTTGCCAAATACATTGATTTAGTAAAGAAATAATCTAAATTTAAATTGAAATTGCAAAAGAATACAACATATTAGAAAAAGCACAGGGAACCAAGAAGTTTTAGCACTATTTCTGCCCTTTATACTGTGAGAATTTGGGAAATTGGGATGCCTTCTCTGGATCAGAAAATCTGAGAACTAGAGATTTCTCAACACTTCTCCCATTGCTAAAACTATGTGAAAGTAACAAAAAGTTCATGATCCCTAATTAATAAAAGCATTTATGTCAACACTGTGCTTATTTATATCTACCTGACTTGTAAAACTCAAAACTCAAAAATGCATGTTGCCAGGCCCATACATGCCCTTATCCACTGCAGATGTTCTGAGTTTTAACAGGCACCCTCGAGTTGGGAAACACTAATCTAGATAATAAAATTATAAAAGTTTCCATTTTGTGAAAGTTCTAGCCTATGTCCTAATTAACAAAGATCTATGTTGAAAGAATCTCATTAAGAGGTCAGGAGGAAAGCCAGATATCTAACTGTAGTAACATTATAAAAGACTAAGGGGCCAAATGAAGTGCAACACTAAAGAAAGTTCATGAAAAGCTGAATGTATGTAAACATAAGACACTGAAAATAAAGAGACCAGTCGCCACCATAGGCATATTAGAATAGCTAAATTAAGAAGATTTTCCATACCAGCTGCTAGCAAGGATGTGAAGAAACTAAAATTCTCATATACTGTTGGTGGGAATGTTAAATAGTACATCTACTTGGGAAAACAGTTTGATAGTTTCTTTAAAAGTTAAACATGCATTTACCATTAGATCAAGCCATTCTACCCCTAGATATTTACCCAAGAGAAACAAAAGCATCCATGCAGAAGTCTATGAACAAATGTTCACAGCAAGTTTATTTGTAATAACCAAAAACTCAGAAGAAACCCAGAGTCATCAGTAAGTTAACAGATAAGCAAATTGTAGTATATTCATACAATGAAATACTAGATAGTAATAAAAAGAAATGAATGATTGATATACATAATTACGATGAGTGAAAGAAGCCAGAATAAAAAGAGTGAATAGTGTATGATTCCATTTACATAAAACTCTAGAAAATAAAAACTAATCTATAGTGACAGAAAGTGTATCAGTGGTTGCCTTCAGATGATGGGGTAGGGAAAGGGAGGGATGGAGTGGGGGGATTACTAAGGGAAATGAAGAAACTTTTGAGAGTAATGCTATGCTCATTATCTTGATTGTAGTGATGGTTTCAAAGATAAATGCATATGTTAAACAATAAATTGTAAATTCAAATACCACTTTGTTGAGGCACATCAGTGTCTCAGTCAGTTAAGTGTCTGACTCTTGATTTTGGCTCAGGTCATGATCTCAGGATTGTGAGATGGAGCCCCACATGGGACTCCTCACTGAGTGTGGAGCCTAAGATTCTCTCTCCCTCTCCCTCTGCCTCTTCCCCCATCTCTCAAAAAATAAACAAATAAATATCAGTTTATTCTATGCCAATATATCTCAATAGAGCTATTATTTTGGGGGAAAAAAGACTAGTTGGTTTAAAATTTGAAGTTGGAAAAATACTAGACAAACATCTAGAAAAAAATAAACAGAAAAATGGAAAATTTAGCATGAAATGTATCAAACACTGTCAGATAAATCCTGTTATAATAAATGACAGACACAGTAGGTGGAAATGAGACAATATATGTAATATCTCTTAAGAAGCATTCAAAGGAAGGTTTGTCTGTACAATTAGGTAGAGATAAATGGTGGGGAGAAAAGATAAGAAAGTCAACACCCCTGACAATCTTGTAAGCCTCTTCCAGTACAGAAAATAAATCTAAGAGATCAGGAGGTCTGAAAGATGGAGGGTTAAACCAAAAAATAAATAAAGTGTAATGAAAAGAAATTTATTAGCTATCAAGGCTATATTAGGAAAAAAATGACACTGTTTAAATGACCCTTTATACTGTACACAGCACCACCTTGAGGAAAACAATAGGAAACACCATTTCATGTGTAATAGAGCCTAATCCATTTATTGATTCATTCATTCAGCATTTACATAGGTATACACAGCCCTATTCTCGATACTTGGGATACAACAATGAACAGCAACAATAACAACAACAAAAATTTCTACCTTTTTAGAATTCATTTAGTAAAAAAAACAAAAAACAAAAAACAAAAAAAACAGCTTTGTGGGACACCTGGGTGGCTCAGTTGGTTAAGCGGCTGCCTTCGGCCCAGGTCATGATCCCAGCGTCCTGGGATCGAGTCCCACATCGGGCTTCTTGCTCGGCAGGGAGCCTGCTTCTCCCTCTGCCTCTGCCTGCCACTCTGTTTGCCTGTGCTCGCTCGCTCTCTCTCCCTCTCCCTCTGACAAATAAATAAATTTAAAAAAAAAACAGCTTTGTTTCCAAATAATTTATAGTTACATGTAAACTCACTTTATAAACTTTTAAAAAATATAGTAAGAATTTAGAGGAAGTCTATGTATCAAAAGTAAACATTAAAGACCACTGTGATTTTTTTAATGGGTTTTTACAGAAGGATTTGCATAAATCGGGGTTTTATTTTTGTAATACTTCATAATTAATTCTAAATTATTTAAAAAGAAAAAAGTATAGTTAATACTGAGGTATAGTTTCTTATCCCTTTTTCAAGACTAGAGTATGCATCCCCTCCCAGCTGCCAAGAGTATAGGCTTCTGAAGGCTGCCAGTTGTGACCCTATCCTGGGATGATTGTACCCACATCAAACAGTTTTGGGGTTGTGGCTGTCCCTCCCGCCTAGGTGGTGTTTAAACTTGGAGGAGGGAGTTCTCTAGCCAAAAGCGATTTCCAGTCTTTGTTTCTGTCTGTGCTTCAGCCTAGATAGAGTCTATTGTTATGTCTTCAGGTTCACTCATCTTTTCTTCTTTTCTTCTGAGGTTTCTAATCTGTTCTTAATCCTATCCATCAGATGTTTATTTCAAATAGTGTTTTTTCATTTCTAGAAGTTTTTCTCTTCCATTTATCTCTCCATCCTTATTTTCATTAAGTCCTTGAGCACAGTTATGTTTTAACTAATCTTAAGGTCTATGTTTGCTAATTCCATCATCTGTCATTTCTCAGTCTGTTTATTAACAGATTTTTTTCTTATAGATTTTATTTCTATAAATTTCTATAAAAAATGTTTAATACTTTTTAATTGGCTGCGTGGACATTATGAATATAACTCTGTTGAGTGCCTAAATTTTGTCTTCCTTTACAGAGTATTGTTCCTAGTTCTTATAGAAATTTAAGTTACTGGCAGATCAGCTTGATCCTCCCAAAGCCTTTTCTGAGCTTTGTTAGGATGCATCTGACCTCACTTTTACTCTAGGGATAGTATAGCCCTAGTTCCAAGTTAGAACCCTTCTGGGGTCTCTTGTGAATGCCTTAGTTGAGTATCAAGGATCTCTACTCTGGCTGGCAAGTGCTTAAACAACTCCGGGCCCTGTATGAACTCTGAATTGTTCAGCTTACAGCCCTCTGGCTATTCTTTCCCTGGCCTCTGAAGTTTCACTTCACACATGTGCAGCTAAGGACTTCGCCAAAATAAAAGGGGCCTTAGTACAGATTTTTAGAGCTCTTTTTTCTGGAGATCCTTCCTGTCTAGAACCTTGCCCCATATCTTCCAACTGTTTCAAACTCCCTACCTCAACTCAGTGAGGTCACTGTGCTCTTCTTGTAATCCTTCTCTCTGCAAGTCAGTGGGGGAAGTGTCCTTGGGCGGAAACTGAAACAATGGCCGGAGCTCACCTGAAGTGTTTCCCTTTTCTAAGGCATTATGGCATCATGTCTTTCCTGTACTCCAGTACCTGGAAATAGCTACTTCATATACTTTGTCCATTTTTTTAGCCACTTATTGTTCAAGGGTAAGTACAATCCTTGTTGCCCTAGCATGACTAGAAACAAAGTCCCCGAATTCCTTACTATCTCATCTGTACATATAACATAGCATGAATTCAAGTTCATTTCAGTAATACATACCCTCCATTTTTATAACATTGCTCCTTAAGAATATGTATATGAGGTCCTAATGTGGGAGAAGGCATAGCTTTTCCCCTTTATCAATCCTTAGTAGTGGGAACAGAGATAGGTGTTGGGAATAGAGAATTGAGAAGAGATGTTGATAACTATCTGTACCACAAAATGATAACTTTCTATATTTCTGTATTTGTACAGGAAATAGTAACTCTCTAGGAAACAAACAAAAAGTCAAACCCACAGATGAGGAGTACTATTGCAAGGGAAGAAAGAAGCTAGAACCAAAATTCAAAAATTATGCCTACCTGAGCTGTTCTGAGTCAGCCAAGTGTTTGCAAGTGTTTGTAAGTTGGAGCCTACCAAGAATTTACTATTTTGAAACACATTTTAGACTTTCCTCAAGGGAATAGACAAAACAAAGATTGCCAAACCCAAGATATTACAACTCGCATGTAAGAGCTGTTGTGGTCCACATTTGATAAACTTGTGTTTTGTATTCAAAGGTCACCACAAGCACCACTACCAAAAACCACAGAAAGTTTCAGCATTTTATTATAGGCATTGAAATAATATTTATAGACTTTCTGAGATCAAATTACTCTCCTCCTACCCCTTCTCTAGCCTCTGGTTTCAATATCTTTTAAACCAAAAAGTAACACATAAATAGAAATAATCCTGGCTTTAGCCATAATCCCAGGAGTAATGCTGAAAGCCTTAGTTTTCTTTTAAAAGCCTTTTATCCAACTATGGTGTTACTTTGTAACTGGGAGCAAAGCCTTTATAGTGAGATATACTTGGATCCTGGATGTACCATTAGCATTTCCATAACCTTAGGGGAAATTACATAAATTCTCTAAGGCTGAAATGTAAATGACCTAGTATGTGGCTTGACACACAGTAGGAACTTTATACCAATTAGAATGAGTAGAAACCACAGCAGAGAGATTTAGCATAAGTTGTTGTTGAAGCTGGTATCAGAGAACAGAAAGAGTTGCATAGAGGTATTAGAGATAGGAAACTGCAAGACTCAGCTCCTCTCCCTGATGCTGTAGGAACAAAGGGAAATGGATGGGGCTTTAACATTTAAAAGTTTGGTTGAGGCATCCCATGAAGCTGGGAGTTAGACTTCTGAGGAGAGGGCAGGCTACTGAGCTGGTGTCCGTATTCCTCGGAGTATGAGAGGCAATGGCCAACTTCACCCATGTGTTTTGTTCCTCTCACGGATCACTCACTGTTCTTTTCCCTGAACTTCTGTGTCTTAGAAACCACTGTCTCATATAAGTTGTCCTTTTTGTTATTTCCAGGAGAAGTAAATCTGGCCCCTGCTACTCCATCACTACTGGAAAGGGAAGTCTCTAATGTTTTCTTAATAAATAAATAAGCCACTTATTTTTGGATCACTTCTGTTGGTTTTGTCTCCCTCTGTTAAGTTTTTCAGGGAATTTATAAAATCAAACCATCACTTTGGCATAGTTTAGATGTTATGTCACTTAAAGACATGCATCTTTCTAATACCTAAGACCAAAAAGTTTTAAATTATCCTTAACTCTCTCCTTCTTTCAAATTCAGTCTATCAGTAAATTCTGTTAACCCTAAGTAAGAAATAGATCCTACTGCTACTTGCCGTCTACTTCTTCTTTCTATCGCCAGTGCCATCCCAGTGCAAGTCACCATCATCACATGTTTGGAAAATTGTTACAACTTTCTATTTCATGTGCTTATATACTTGTCTCATTCCCTGCTTTCATATCTTTACTCAAATGCCATATTTTTTGTTTCTATCATCATGACCCCAGCAATATTTCTTCAGACTACAAGTAACAGTAGGTTCTAGTAGCTGAAATTGATTTCAGTTTACAGTTTTCCAACCCTCTCAGAACCAACCTCACAGTACCACTCAGAAAAACCAGCATCCATCAAGATGTCTGGGTCCCAACTCCACAACAGCTCTCATAAAGGAAGCTCTCAGCATATAGGAACTGAATTAAAAGTGCCCTCTAGAATATGGTAAGAGAGATGAAATCATGTGTGGGATTCTGGGACTTCCTGCACAAACAGAAGAGTTCTGCATTGATCTGTTTTGTACATCTGCATACAATTTATTTGACAAAAAGCCCTGGATTGAAAAAAGATGTTCTAAAACTGCTGGTAACCAAAATTAAATCAATAAGTTTTACAGAAGTATTAGCAAAATGCTCATATCACAAAATAAGGAAGGTATAATTCTTTGTCATAAAGCTTAAAGGAACTTTTCTGTCAGCAAGAGTCATGTTCTCTGGCATTGGACTGGATCCAGTATATTCATGTAATTAAATGTCATATCTCATCGGCAATTCTGGTCAAAGTCGTTCTAGGATTGTGACTTGAGTCTTCCTTTAAGTTTGTCTATGGGATCCCATATCGTCTATAGCAATTGCTAAGAGCAAACCCACATAACACACCAGTGGTCAGTCAGAACTGGGATACCACAAAGAAGACTTTGTGAACTGCCTCATTAAGGGTACCTTGATTCTATAGTCTCTTAAGTGAGAAATTCTATTTTATGATTCTCAGAGCCCCGTCTGGTACCAAAAGCATATTTCCATGACATCTCTGCACTGTATAAATATGAAAATTTCTTAAAATTCAAAATGTGTAACAGTATTCTCAACTTTAATCCTTAAACAGAATTCTCATCTATCAATGCTAAGCTAAAACTTTTTGGTTCTTCTATGTTTCTTAGTCCAACTTCTCTGGTCTCAGAGTCTTAGATTTTATTCCTTTTGTTTAGCACATTGAGCAAGAATTTCCTTGATTCTTATAGATCTCTCTTATACGTAAAATCTAAAACAAAACAAAATCCTTTAAAACAAACAAACAAAAAACCAAAGCTCATAGATATGATGAAGGGACTGGTGGTTGCCAGAGGTGGGGGTAGAGAGTAGAAGAAATGGGTTGAAGAGGAGTCAAAAGTTTAAAAAGAAAAATTTTTTTGTGGTGTCTTAGTCCATTTTGACTGCTATAATGAACTACCTACCATAGACTGAGTGACTTAAAAACAACAGAAATTTATCTCTCATACTTCTAAAGGCTGGGAAGTCCATGATCAAAGCACCTGTGGATTTGGTGTCTGATCACGGCCTCTAGCAGTCCCAGGATCTCCCCTTTTAGCGGCAAGGAGGTTGCAGCAGCTCCAATCCTTACATCATCTCAGATTCAAGTTCACACAAAAACTTTTTTAAGTTTAAGTGTTTGTTTAAAAATGAAAAATAATATAACCTGTACTATTAGAAATATTTTTCTTTTAATAATTACCTAAGTTTAATTTGAAAAGGGAAACAGAGAGAGGAAAAAAAGAATTAGTGAGTATACAGAAATATATAAATACATATATAAATATAAAATAAAATACAAATGAGGAAGAAAATATGTGTAATTGCCACAGGTCTTAATTCTGTAAGTTACCGCATGATTGTACATTGGGGCATTTATATACCAATTCGGAAGGCATAATACATTAGATGTATACTTCATACTTACATCAAAATAAATTCCAGATGGATTACAAATTTTAATATAAAATATAAAACAAGTAGTAGAAGAAAAGAAGCATGACTGTTTGGATATCGTGGGGAATAGGGGAATTATTGAGCATGACACCTGAAGTAGGCATTCATATTGACTTGTCTTCCCAGCAGCCCATCTCTTCTGAGGAACCTTTTCCCCAAACCTCCCACTGCTCCCTCCTTCCCCTCCACCTCCCACATAAACATATAGCTTGAAGAGGTGGTGTCCTTTCCTTCTCTGAAGCCATCTTCCTAGCCACAGGGGCTGGTCTAGAGATGAGCTCCTCATCTAAGCTGAGTGAATCATTTCCCTGGCCACTTATCTGGGTAACCTTGAGATTCTTCAAATCCCTCTGTTCATGAAACTGAGGAGATTGTATGTTCTAGCACTGCCTTTGGAGGCATAATAAAAAAATAAAGTAAAAAGAATCTTTTATGGGTGATACATTAGTCATGGTTTGGTTGTTTTCTGCTTTGAAAATCTTCTCCAAAGATTTTCTCTTCTCCAAAGTTTTCTGCTTTGAAAATCAGCTCCAAAAGGTAGTCTTTCTAATTATCTAGGGAATGAGAGCTTAGTTACAGTTCAGATTAGTGTTATTAACTATGCATTTAACAAAGAAAGACTCAAAAAGAAGCTTTCATGACTTCATCATGATTTCTGGGTAGGCATTGTGATTTGATGGTTAAAGAACACGGACTTGGGGTCCCAAAGACCCACTTTTGAACTCAAGCCCTGGTATTGATCTGCTGAGGAAATTGAGCCTCCCTGAGTCTTAGTTTATAATTTATAAATAACTCACAGTCAAGAAAATGAGGCATGCATCAGAAGTGCTAGACAGTGTCTGGCACTTAATAATGACTCAAAAACCAGAGTATTATGATTGTTGTTATCCAATTTTTTTCATCTCAGATTATTATCAGCTGAATTGTTCAAGTGGAACATTATTTTTCCAAATTTGTCTACTTAGAAAATATTAAACATTGTTAACTCTACTGTTTAAATAAAGCCAAAATAGCCTCCCTTTCTGTAGTAAATGCTTTTTTGATTTCTATTCTAATTATTTGGCCCAATCTAAATCAAAGAATATGATATTTAAGAAAACAACCTTGGGACATCTGTGTGGCTCAGTCAGTTAAGCCTCTGACTCTTGATTTCAGCTCAAGTCATGATCTCAGCCTTGTGAAATCCAGCCTTGTGTCTGGCTCCGCACTGGGCACGGAACCTGCTTAAGATTCTCTCTCTCCCTTTCCTTCTGCCTTCCACCCTGCACTTACATACACACACTCTCTTGAAAGAAAGAAACAAAATGAAAAACAAAAAACCAAAAACCACCTTTTCCTGGTTTAGGACGAACAGGTCATGCCTCTCTAGGAATAAGCTCACACTCCCTGTGTATCCTGAATAGTGATTACTGACTTGAACTGAATGGGTACAAAGTGTATGAAGGCTACAACATGGAGGGATTCACTCCCTAGGACAGACGTCCTGATAAGGTGTGCACGAGAGCCCATGCATGCCTCCTTGGCCAGGCTGCTGCTGTTCTCACTCTTGCTGCTTCTGCCACCCTTGTTGCTAGTTTTCTTCTCACCTGAGCAAGACAGTTATCCACCAAGAAACTGGTATTAGATCTTTCTCTCTTGGTGAACGCATTTGGTTTTTAATCTGTTATTTATAAATTCCTGAGATGAACATACCGGCGTGATACTTTTTAAACAGATCTCTTTTCCGGGCACCTGAGTGGCTCAGTGGGTTAAACCCTCTGCTTTCGGCTCAGGTCATGATCCCAGGGTCCTGGATCGAGCCCCACATCGGGCTCTCTGCTCAGCAGGGAGCCTGCTTCCTCCTCTCTCTCCCTGCCTGCCTCTCTTGCCTACTTGTGATCTCTGTCTGTCAAATAAATAAATAAGATCTTAAAAAATAAATAAATAAACAGATCTCTTTTCTTTCAAGTCAGTCAAGGGCAAGGAAGACGACTTAGCTCTCCTTGGATCACCCTTCTTACGCACCGCCGCATGCACAGTGAATGCGCGGTAAATCCTGATTTACAATATCTGTTTAGAGCAATGGTGTGTCTTGTTTAGTTTGGTTGCATGTTGATTGCCCAACCATACCTGAGGGACGCTACGCATCCATCAGTCATACTGGAGTGGCCTTCTATTTTAATGGTTCTCAACCAGGTAAAGGAAGTAGAAGAAAGGTAGGCATGACGTTCACTTACCTTCCCTGAAATTCTGCTTGATGTTGCATTTTCATGGTGTTTGAGTACCCGCAAGCACCTAGACTTCATCAAAGTGTTGACAAATAAAATAATATTAATACCAATATCCAAACGTGATGTTCGCACTTGCTTGTGGAGAAATCCAGCCATTGCAAAGTCCCCACTCCCACCGACGCCCACGCCCACACCCACGCCGGGCTCTGAGTCCCAGATATTCCAGGCAGTCCTCGCGGGCGTCCTGTCCTGGGCGCTGCTTTCTGTCAACTAAGCCTTCACCGCCAGGATTCCTGCACGGGCTCCTGCTGCCCACGAGAGGACCTCCGTCACCACAGCAGACCAGAATCCTCATACCAAAGCCAGGAGCACTGTGTGCGAAGCGGCCATATCCACTGACCCTTCGGGTATCAGAGCACTGCAGGGTTCCATTTCAGAGGGGAGAATGCTTTCCCATTTCTGTGCAACACGCTGTCCCCGGGGCCTGCTGTGCATCCAGCCACACGTTTTGACATAAAGGAAAAGGGCTCCTGGGTGGCTCGGTGGGTTAAGGGTCTGCCTTCAGCTCAGGTCATGATCTCAAGGTCCTAAGATAGAGTCCTGCATGGGGCTCCCTGCTCATCAGGGAATCTGCTTCTCCCCCTCTCTCTGCCTCTCCTCCTATTTTGTGCCCTCTCTCCCTCTCAAATAAATAAATGAATGAAAGCTTAAAAAAAAAAACATAAAGGGAAGCTTTTTTATCCATTAAGTTTGAAGTAGTGTTACATTGATCCGTAATTGTACATTGTGAACATGTTTGTATCTTGATTCCCTTTGTTAGGGCTGTGAGGTGAATAATCCAGAAACATGGGTTCTGGTTCCAGGTCTGCCTAAAACCATCAGGGAACTATGGAAGTGTAGTTTACCAGTTTGGCCTTGTCTCCCCATCTACACAATAAAGTAATAAGTCCAGGCAGTTCCTAAAATCCCTCCCTGGCCTAAACTTCATAAGGTTTGGTGCTAATAAAACAGAATATTCTCCTTTGCATTGGCTTTTACTATGATGGTAGTGGTTATGTGTTTTCTGTAGAAAGAGCTTGCTAATATATTAGATTGTCAGTTATTGCTCTAGTTCCAGACCTGCATATCATTCTTTCACACACAGTTGAGGTTCAACTTGTGAGACACACTCTGTCCCAGCTAGTTTATTAAAAAATTAACATTTTTCCTTTTGGCCCCCTTCACCCATTTCTCCCAGTGGATAAAGGAGGTTAAAAGATTTTAAAAAGTGGGGGGACTGCAAACCATGTTCTAATGAAGCTTCTTTGTTAATTATAAGTTTGATCTAAGTATAAGTTTTTATTAATAATCAAGACAGAAAGTAAGTTTCTTACACACCAATTCTTATAAGATGGGAAAATGCTTAAGTTAGTACTTTCAATGGTCCTCATACTATTGGTTTTAAATTGCTGCACACTACTAATTTTAGACAATTGCCTTGGTGTGCAAGAAATTGAAAAACACTGAGAGGCTCACAAAATAAATGGTTATGTTAGAAAATGCTCAGTGAAATTAGCATAGAAGTGTATTAACAAATTTTTATTTATAGAGTTCTATTCATATCTGGATGATATAATAATTTAGATATTGAATTTAAAATTCTGGTCATTTAGGACAAAATTCTTTCTAAATATAAATCATCATATACTATAATAAACTAAATCTGAAATATGAATCATTCTAAACAGTCTCCAATGCCATTTGATTGCAAACCATCAGGGCATGGATTCTTTTGTTTTCTGTTGTATCTCTAGCATCCTATAAAAAGATCTTTTTGTTGCTAATTTTAAAGATTTATGATTTATTTATTTATTTATTTGAGAGACAGAGAGGGTACACACGAGCATGGTGGAGAGGGGCAGAGGAAGGGAGAATCTCAAGTAAACTCCACAGTGAGCTTAGAGCCCAATGTGGGGCTCAACCCCACGACCCAGAGATCACGAGCCCAAGATTACAACTTGAGCAGAAACCAAGAGTCAGATGCTCTACTGACTGTGTCACCCAGGCACCCCCAAAAAGGATTTATAATTAATACTATTTTCCCAATATACTGCAGATCATGTTGAATATAAAGGATTGACATAATATGCTTAATGGAAAAAAAATCAACATGAAGTGCCTTTCTGAATGCATGAAAGCAGCCCTGGATTCATTACAGCAGCTTGCTTTCCCACAGCTCCCAGTACCAAGGTACAATATAACATAGGCATATAAAAACTGGAAATCAAAATTGTCAGTGCTTGTCCACAAGCTCTCTCATATGAACAGATGTAACATTTTACTTTGGAGTTTTATTTAAACAACCTCAGCAGTTTGGATCACAGTTTGGGGATGCTTAAGAGTTTCAGACTGAGTTTTTTTGTACTCTCTCGTAAGTCCGAGTGCAGATAACATTGTTCACGGCACTTTCCTAGAAGACAAAGGAACAATGAGACATTTCAGTATTGCTGGTGAAACTGATTTTAGAACAATGCAAACCAAGTACTATCCATACATACATTCTGTGAAAATCTTGAAAAGAGATCTATGTAGATAACTGTAGATACCAACTGTTTGCTAGCTGATTTTGCTAACGAAATGGCAAATCATATATATGATACATGTGGTTATACATATACATAGTATGTATAATGTATGTGTGTATATATATTATATATATATTATATATACACACAAAAAGCAAGGCAAAGTATAAAATCTGAAGTCTTTGTTAAAACACTTTAAATGCCTACAGTGAGGCATTTTTGCTAATTTTATATACCCTGTATTTTTCAAATAATAACATTAAGTTACATTGATATAGTATTTTTATGGTTTTTAGAGCACTGGTATATACATGATGGTATTTAATTCTCTCAAAAAAAAAAAAAAAACCCATGAAGAGTCTGGAAGTTTTCCTTCTGTTTCTATTTTTTGAAACACTTCAGGAGAATAAGTATTATTTCTTCTTTGAATGTTTGGTAGTATTCTCCAGGGAATCAGTCAGGTCCTGGACTCCCATTTTGGGGAAGGTTTTTAATCACTGCTTCAGTCTTGTTACTAGATATTGGTTTATTCAGGTTGTCAATTTCTTTCTGCTTCAGTCTTGGAAGTTTATAGGTTTCCAGGAATGCATCCATTTCTTCTAGGTTGCTTAACTGATTGGCATACACTGTTGATAATAATTTCTGATGATTGTTTCTATTTCCTTGGTGTTAGTCGTAGTCTCTCCCCTTTCATTCATAATTTTATTAATTTGGGTCCTCTCTCTTTTCTTTTGGATTAGTTTGGCCAGTGGCTTATCAATCTTATTAATTCTTTCAAAGAACCAGCTTCTAGCATAGGAATACATGTAGTACATTAGAAGAAGGAAAGGAAAAGTGAATTGGGGTAAATTGGAGGGGGAGACAAAGCATGAGAGACTGTGGACTCTGAAAAACAAACTGAGGGTTTTGGAGTGGGGGGAGGGGCTGGGTGAGCCTGGAGGGCACATATTACCTGGAGCACTGGATGTGGTGCATAAACAATGAATCTTGGAACACCGAAAAAATAATAAGAAGAATAATAAAAACCCATGAAGACAGGCCTGCATTTTTGAAGGCAAGTAAACTCAATCTTGGAGAGGATAAATGACTCATCCAAAGTCACAGAAGTACTGAATGGCAGGGATGGAAATGCACAAATTGGATTTTGAATCTACATTTTCCCTAATGAATTAAAAACATACCTGTGTGGTGATTAATGTCATTATAAGGAGCAATAAAATCAAGTATGCTTAGTCTTCCACATATTACTTTATAAGGAAATGTACTCTTCATTGTTGGAAGGAAAACTATCTTTACATTAAGAAATGAAGATAGGTTTTTGTTGTTGTTGTTGTTGTTGTTTACTTCACATAGTTCTCACATATTCCCTTAAAACTATTTAACATTATGTCCAAAATTGCCATTTTATTCATTTTGGTGCAATTGGAGGTTTGGGAAGATGAATCATTGGCATATTTCCCTCCACTGTGTGACAATGAGAAAGATGACCTGAGAAGCCATCCTCAAAGGGAGCAGAATGGTCTCAAAAATTACTTTGAAATTAAGCTAACCTGGGTTTTTAATCCCAGCACCACCATGTTTTTCTAGCTGAATATCCTTAGGTAAATCAGTGGCTGAATCTCAGTTTTCTCAACTGCTAAGTGGGCTAATTAGTCTTTTTTGTTGTTGTTGTTCAGTGTTCCAAGATTCATTGTTTATACACCACACCCAGTGCTCCATGCAATACATGCCCTCTTAAATAACCACCACCAGGCTCACTCTCCCCACCCCTTTCCCTTCCACAACCCTCAGTTTGTTTCTCAGAGTCCACAGTCTCTCATGGTTCATCTCTACCACCAATTTTCCCCAATTCACTTTTCCTTTTCTTCTAATGTCCTCCACGTTATTCCTTAGGCTCCACAAGTAGGTGAAACCATATGATAATTGACTTTCTCTGCTTGACTTATTTCACTCAGCATAATCTCCTCCACTCCCATCCATGTTGAAACAAAAGTTGGGTATTCATCTTTTCTGATGGAGCCATAATACTCCATTGTATAAAAGGAACCATATCTTCTTAATCCATTCATCCATTGAAGGGCATCTTGGCTCTTTCCACAGTTTGGCGGTTGTGGCCATTGCTGCCATGAACATTGGGGTACAGATGGTCCTTCCGTTCACTACATCTGTATCTTTGGGGTAAATACCCAGTAGTGCAATTGCAGGGTTGTAGGGTAGCTCTATTTTTAATTTCTTAAGGAATCTCCACACTGTTTTCCAAAGTGGCTTGCACCAACTTGCATTCCCACCAACAGTGTAAGAGGGTTCCCCTTTCTCCACATTCTCTCCAACACATGTTGTTTAATTGAGGCCATTCTAACTGGAGTAAGGTGTAATGTGGTTTTCAATTTCTAAATGGGCTAATTAGTCTTAACTCACAGGATTATTGTGAGGATTAGGTGAATAATATATGAAAGCATGCAAACACAGTAGCCACAGAAATGTTAGTTTTTAATTGTGTCAACTCATCCATACACTAAGGGGATACCACTTAAACTTTGCATTAGTTTAAACTTCCTTTTCACATGTTTGTTTGGTGTTAAGCTGGAAAACAGTGGGAAATTGATCCTGATATGGAGCAAAGGATTAGCAACATCTCACAATCCCTGCTGAAATCTTCATTGCACAAACACATGTTTGTTTTGGCTTGTGTGTAAGTCAAAGAATTAGGCAACACAACTCTTTTATTTTCTTTAGTGTTTTAGTTCCTCAACCCACATTTTATAATATTTGTGAGCATGCATAAATATTATATCTACTATATTTATCTGCCAGTGTTTTCCCCCATTCTTATAAAGCAAGAAAAAAAGAAAAATTACATTGACTTCTATTATTTTAGAACAACCTATTTGAATGATTTTATCTATTAAGTATTAGAGCATGTGACAAAAATGACAGACAGGTTTACTCACCACCACCATTTTCCCATCCACCAACTTTCTCCTTATGGTGTTCTCTTTGCCATCCCAGTCTTGAACCTGAATCAAAGAGTCCTTATCGAAGGTCACCACACTCTGAAAATGGACAAAACAGAATTCAGCTCAGATTGTCACATTTGAATACTAATGTTTTATCAAGTACCAAATTCTTCTCAGCTGTTGTGACACTCTCAGGTAGTTTTAAACTGGTGTTTACAAGTTTTACTTATATTTTAAGACTTCGTCAGCACTAAATTTGTCGGCTGATTCTTCTGGGGAGAGAAAGTTTTGTAAGAGTAAAAATATATTATCTTGAAGACTAAGTAAAATTCTCTTTTCCCTGAGAAATTAAGAGGGGCAGATATCCTATGCCCTCATTTCCTGTTTCCTCTCCACTCCACACACAGAAACTTCTCCAGCCTCACCACAATGTTGAATATGTATACTAACTTAGAAGCAACTCCCATTGTGGTAAGCCACTGGGGCCTGTGGTTAATTTGGTACTGAGGCATAACGTCACCTGTACTGGTCGATGTAGTTTTATTTATTCTAACTTTATGCATAGAAAACTGCTACAAAGTAGAAAGGCAGAACTTTTATTTCTGAGAGAAGAATCTAAAGAAATGTTTCTCAATATGCATCTGCTAAGCTTCTGCCTCAGAATTGTTAGAAATACAGTCTTCCGGTGCCTTCCCCAGACATCGGAACCTGTGGGGATGGGACCTACAAATAAGCATTTTTCACAAGCATCACAGGAGATGTGTATGTGTATTAAAATTTAAGATCCTCAGACCTAGGTTTTAGCCCAATGTTTATCTAACACAGACTTTAGATGTGTTTGCTATAATTGTTTCCTTACTTAGAATGATTTTGAATTAACATTCTTTTTTTTTTAAGATTTTATTTATTTGTTTGACACAGAGAGAGAGAGAGAGATCACAAGCAGGCAGACAGGCAGGCAGAGAGAGAGGGGAGGGAAGCAGGCTCCCCACTGAGCAGAGAGCCCGATGTGGGGCTCGATCCCAGGACCCTGTGATCATGACCTGAGCTGAAGGCAGAGGCTTAACCCACTAAGCCATCCAGGCGCCCTTGAATTAACATTCTTATGAAATGTAACTGAAAGAGTGTTGAAAGCCTCACCTTGGTCTTATGGCCACCTGGTGTGGTTTCCTCAAACTCTTCTCCCAGTTTAAAGGAGATCTCATTATTTTTAAAGATGCTTTTGGTTTTTATAGTGATCATATCCTCCTGTGTACTGATGGTCACCGTGGGTTTTGCCAGACAGGCAAGTTTCCTGCTGGCTCTTCCTATTCCTGGAAACCAGATGAAAGGACACCATAGTTAAATCTGTTGCTGGCTTTAGAAAACCACGTTCACTGCGTAATTCTTTACTAACTAAGAGGTCTGAGAGTTAAGCAGATTTAATGCTGCATGAATTCAAGTAGCTGAAGCTTATAGCACCACCATTTTAAGTTAAAATAGATTATATTTTGCAGGAAAAAAATATCACTCTCTAATTTTGGCTACTGGTCGTCATGTTTCTTTAGCCCAGTAGGTATTATTCCTGTTGGTTCATGAACCTCTTTGAAAATTTTATTAAAGCCCATATTTTGAAAAAATATCTCCCTCTTTTAAAATGCACTCATTTATACAGAAAATACTTGTGCATGGATTATTTAAGATCTTTATTTCTTTACTTATATTCTTGTATGTACGCACATATAGAGTTGTTTTTTCCATTAGGTATTTTTTATTGTGCTAAAATACATACAACAGAAAATTTATCATTTTAACCATTTTAAAGCATACAATTAGGTGGCATTAGGTACGTTCACAATATTATACAACCATCACCACTACATATAACATTTTTTAAAATATATTCTGTCATAACAATTGTTATTTAACCTACTTTTCCCCCTATCTCTATGTCTTTTCTGTGTCAGTTCATGTAAATACAAATTTTCGTCATTACTACATAATATTTTACAGAGTATATATATTAATATTTATTTTATCTGTCTCCCTATTGATGAACATGTAGTTTGTTTCCATGTTTTCTGATTACAAATAATGCTAGTGTGAGCATCCTTATGCACACAGCTTTGTGCATTACATGTAGGACTATTTTCTATAGAAATAGTGTCACATATACAATAGTTAAGTTAAATTTCTAAAAGAAGATAAATTAAACAAACACTCTAATATGGCTCATGAATTTATATTGTGAAACATGATAACAAGTTGGGATGTATTAGATAATGATTACCAAAGATATTTACACCCTAATCCCTAGAACCTGTGAATGCCATTTTACAGGCCAAAGGGGACTTTGTAGATATGGTTAACTCAAGAATCTTGAAATAGGGAGCTAATCAGGCATGTGGACCCTAAATGTAATCACAATCTCATTATAGGAATCTTCCCTTATAAGAAAATGAAGAGTGAGATTAGACTACAAAAGAGGAGAAGGCAATGTTACAAGAGGAACAGAGATTGGAGTATGGTGGACAGATACCACAGAAGGCCAGCAGTCATCTCAGCTGGAAAACAAGATCTATTCTGAAGATCCTCTAAAGATATAGAGCAAATCCTTGAAAAAAATGATTGTTTTTAAAAAAATAATTATGACTTTTTGCTTTAAAATTTTTATGGAAATAATACATATAATATGTAATAATATATAATATTATAATATATTACTATAGTACATAATAATATAAATAATATAATTAATATATACTGCATATGTTTTTTGGCCATGTAAACCCATGGTAAATTATGTGAGAACAAGGATTCTGTTAATTACAAACTAATTTTGCGTAGAACTGTATCTAGGTCCTGAACCAATGTTAATCATTTCTATGTGATTGTTTTATGTTTCTATTGGAGGGAGGGGCCCAAGATAAAGCTGATATACAGACCAAGTTTCTGTGCTATCAAATCTCCCATTTTTACTGGCTATGATATGCAGGTAAAAATGGCTTACCCAGCTCTTTCATATATTTTTCAAAATTTTCACAAGAAATGGATTTCCATGTTCCCTGGAGCTGATCAACCATTCTGTCTAAATTGATCTTAAAGAAAAATAGCATCATTAGGATGAGTGTGTTATTGTTTCCTGAAAAAGTGTTTGAACTTGTTTTTCATACAATTTTTGTAGATAGTACAGAAAAGTCGGAGGGGAAAGTTAGGAATTCTAATCCTTGTCATCTTTTCTTAATATCATTTAGAGCAGGAAACCTCTCTCAAATGTAAGCTGGTCAACACGAAAATGGAAACAGTTTTTGGAAGGACCACATATAATTTTTCCAACTCTAAGATCAAAACTAGGTTTATAAGTTCTAGTTTCTTCCCTAAGAACAGTCACATACACACACACAGCACTGTGTAGGGGGTGAAACTAGGCAGCTATGGTTATGTGCTAGGACCCCTGTACTCCAGGTCTTTTTCTCTCCTTCTCTAACCAAGGGTGATCTAGAATCAGCCAAATTATTAGCTGTTTAGAGATCCTATCACACTCTCATTCTTGATAAGTTGAACTAAAAACCAGAAAGATTTCATACATTGTATTTGGCATTTGAACTAAAAAATTAAATTTAGTGAGGGCTGGTACAATCATTTTAAGCCATGTCATATAGAGCAGGAGAATGGAACATAGAAAAAAAGGAAGGAAAGAGACTCTGTTCACACACACACACACACACACACACACACGGCCTTGTTACTCTTGCTTTTCCAGATGTCAGCACAATTTCCCATAAGCTTAGAGAGTCGTCATTGCCATGACAACACCAAGTAGCTTCTTAGTAAATCCTCCTGAATTTAGGCTAGGTTTTGTTCCTTTCAGTCTTGACTGAAACACTCTGATGTCCACTGATATCTGTAAAGAATCAGAACAGAGAATAAGGAGTAGAATAGGAAATATACCAACTAGAGAAGAGATTTTCAAGGTTAGAAGACAAACACAGCCTTACACATGCCATCAGCTCTGAGAATCTCATTGTTAATTCTAGGCAATGTTTGATATGCTAACACATATGCTAACACAGAGTTATTAAGAAAAACTGAAATTATAAAATTATTTTAAGACAGAAAAGAAAAATAGCATTTTATAACAATTCCCATTAAGATATTAAATTTCCAATATCTATAAATATCTGTAAAAGCATTTATCCAGGCCAATGGTCTGACTGATAATTATTCAACTAACATTTATGGAGCACCTAGTATTATATGCCTAATAGGAGGCTAAGCAATTTTGCATACATCATCAACTTAATATCCCAACTATGATTGAAAAGATACCATAGCTTATTTGATTCTTTTCCTTTCCTGTGTTAGGAAGTTTACCATTATGATTTTTCTTTACATTAATGTGTACAATTTATAGTTATCCTCACTCAATTGAATAGCATGAGACTGAAGCCAAGTACTAAAGATACTAAGATTAGGCACTGAAGTTACTAAAATTCCTAGGATTTTTAAAAGAAAATGTCTGATGTGTTGCCTCATGTGTTGGATGCACACTGATCCTCCAACATATGTAAATCAACTATGGGAATTCATCTCCTTGAAGAAGATGTCATATTGGAAGTTCAGTATTGGTCTCTATTGCTGGCAGGTTAGACTTTCAGAAAAGTATCAGTAAAATAGAGCCCAAGCATGGCCTCTGTCTCTGCCCCTGTGGTTCCTCTGTTCATGTGCTCATCATGTCAGTTCAAAGACTGGCTAATGTCTTAGTCACATGTCCTCTTGGTTGCTCACTCTCTTATCTGTGATGGATCTTTCTGGTGTCCATTACTACGTGAGTCAAAAGTCTTTACATACTATGCCCCTTCCCTCCAGTACATCCACATTCCTTGATGCCAAACTCCCTTGTCTTCAATTTTTCAGTACTTTTCCTCCCAAACCCCTGACCACCCCATAAGAATATTCCCTCCACCCACGAGAAAGTCTTCACCTCAGACCACTGCTCCCTCCATACAAAATAAGTAATAGGCGCACCATTCTGAGCTTTGTCCATTGGGATGGCTTTTCCTCACCACTGTCCTCAATCCCTCTCTCACCCCAGTGGCAATTAAACCACAGCCTGTTTTTAACTTCCGTCCACACAGTAAGTGGACCTGCCCATAAGACCTGTTCAAGCTTTTCCTACTCCTTCAGCTGGTGACAGCCCCCCACAAAGTCGAGGAATGATCTGAGGGAGGGCTGCTGGTACACCCGTGGTGGGTGACATGAGGAACCGGGCTACCTGCTCATGCAGTTACTTCATATCTTCTGGTCTTGCTTAGCCTTAATCCCAGATGCACAGTTTTGATCTTATCTTGGAATGCTGGGCCTGCCTGAGTCTATGACTCTGTGGTTCTGGTAGAACCCAGCTCATAATGGACAGTTCCAGACATGTGGTTACTTGGCATCTTATAATCAAGAGTTCTGTCTCTACTGGTCCCCAGTAACACACCAGGAGTGCTTTTCAAAAGCACAAAGTTTCTGTTGCAGGTGGCATGGTCTTGCTCCACAACCCCAGAGGTCTGTGCTGTGAGGCTTCCATTGTGGCTTCATCTCTCCACCACACTGCATATCTTCCCATCACTAATACCTCCAGTGGCTTAGACTTTGCCAGATCATATGGCCCAAGGGGAAGGGCTGCTTATACTATAATTCTGACTTCGTGCTCCGGGCCTCATTCGAAGCAGGGAGCTATTCCTGTCACCGAATATATGGGCAGGAGCACATTCCTAGATGTGGAATATGTTGCCACCATAAGCCAGAGGATCCTACCAGGAATTGTGTTTCCTTCTTCCTGGTACAAAGGCAAGATACAGCAACTTGTCTTTTAGAAGAGAGGTCCCCTCTTGCCCTTGACCCACCTGGATCCTAAATACTTTACAAGAATGAAATTTCACTCAATTGCCACCAACTTAAAACCCCCATACTCTAAGGTATATGTCCTACCAATGCCTCCAGGATGCTGGCCGTTCTTGCTCACCCTCCTGATCACAGACGTGTAGGAGGTCCAGACATCTCATTTCATCGTGTTGTAACAGCAGAAGGGAATGTAGGCCCCTAACCTGTAACTGTATGTTGTTCCATGTAAATGCAGTTTCTATTCCTTTTTCTGATCTTGTCTGATTGGGATAGAAAAGAATGTCGTAACATGTACCTGAAGCCATATTAATCTGCTCCAGCAAAGATAACATATCTGGCACAGCAGCTGAGATTGGAGTTATTATTTGAGTTTTCAGTAGCCTACAGTCATTCTCCAAGATTCAGTTGGTTTCTGAAATGGTCAGATTGGTAAATTAAATGGAGCTATGGTATGGACCACCCCACCGCCACCTCTGTATTCTTAAGATCCTTTAGAGCAGCATTCATTCCTGCCATTCCTCCCCATCACCACCACCAAATATAGTGGGTTTTGATGTACCATCCTAGCCAGGACTGGCAAAAGAATGGGGGATAGAGGGGATGGGCGTGTAGAGATGCAGTGTTAGAAGCTCCCACTTCACCTTCCCCAGTGTGATAGCTCCCATTTGGTTTGAATGAGAAGAAATCAAGGTGGGGTTCCTTCAACAGCCAAATATGTCAATTCCAATCATATATTTGGAGACCAGAGAATTGACCACTAGATGGGTCCACAGACTTACTGTATCTTCTGAGAGCCAGACTTGGGCCATGGTTCTGTTTATTTCAGAGCCTGGCCCCTGTATCCCTCCATTCTCCCATGATGCTTTGAAATCCTATGAGTCAATGTTAATTCAGACACAGTACCCTCAATATATTTGGATATTCCTCTTTCTATAGTGTGTATTTTCTCAAGTAAATATCATAAGTCTCTCTTGAGGAAACTTGGGGTAATTAACACAGTATATTTTTGCCGTGGTATTTCAAATTTCTTCCTCCTGTGGACTTAGCCACCTCTTCAGCCAATGGTTTCTGGGTCTGAAAACTGGCTGAGTTCTGGGACTTGGCCAAAAGATCAAGAGGTTTTATTGAGTTGGACACCCTTAATCTGCTGTTCATATATTCTTGCCGTCTTTTGGTTGATGTATTAAGCAACACCCTCACTGGCTATTCATCTATTTTACCTTTAGGGATATAATGTTCTCCTAATCATCTCCACATCTCCTTGTGGGTCAAGTCCACTAGAGTGCCCTTCAACTTTGCCTGTTGGTATTGTCATCGTAACCCCCTGACTCTGGCAATAAAGTGTTGCCATCTGGTCCCTGTTGCTTCAGAGTCTCATCATTGCCATTGCTATCAATGAGCCAGCTGATAGTGATAGAGATAGAAATAGAGATAGAGATAGGTATGGATGATGCATTTAGATCTCTACTGTCTTTCTACAGAAAGGTATTGTGGCTATATTGAGCCATAACAAAAGTAAAGAGCTCATAAATTTTGTATAAAAAAAGAGAGAGGAGAGCCCCACCATACAAGAGTTTCATATAGTGTTTCAGCATATGCAACTTGGGTTATTTAAAGTGTACTAGAGCTGGACAAGGCTTAATGGGCATTCTGCAGAGACTGGTATGCTAGGAACACTCAAGCCTTACTCATTTGTTATTCATTCAATAAACTTTGAGTGGCTACTAAATAAAAGACCCCCATGCTAGGCTCTGGTATATAGTGGGAATGAAAGAAACTTTAAAATGTTTCCAACATTATGAAAGAGAATCTGAAATTGTGCTAAATTCCCTAGTGTTTCCATATGTATATATATAGATATAGATACAGATATATAGATAGACAGATAGATAGATCTAGATCTATTTGTATATATATATATATATATATATATATATATATATATATATATATATATCTGCATAGTAGAAACGTGGAGAACTGGTTGATATTTTAGACCAGAGGTCAGCAAACTATGATCTGGGTACTAATTCCAGCCAGCACATATAGATAAAGTATTATTGGAACACGACCACACTTATTCCTTTGAATACTATCTAAGACTTTTCACATGACAGTAGCAGAGTTGAGTAGTTGTGACAGATATCCCATGGCTCACAAAGCCTAAAATGTTTACTATTAGGCCCTTTACAGAAAAATGTTTGATGGCCCCCATTTTAGAGTTTCATGTTTGATTATCTAAAACTCAGGATCCTGGGGCGCCTGGGTGGCTCAGTGGGTTAGGCCTCTGCCTTCAGCTCAGGTCATGATCTCAGGGTCCTGGGATCGAGCCCCGCATTGGGCTCTCTGCTCGGCAAGGAGCCAGCTTCCCCCTCTCCCTCTGCCTGTCTCTCTGCCTACTTGTGATCTCTCTCTCTCTGTCAAATAAATAAATAAAATCTTTAAAAAAATAAATAAATAAAACTCAGGATCCTAACAACTACTGGGTTTGTAGGTTTTCTGTTCTTAGGAAAGAGAAATGGTGGATAACAATTTTTCTTCCATAGCTTTTTCATCAAGAAAAGACATTCTTATAATTATGTCATGGGCAAGGCCAACAGAAAATGTAAGAAGCTAAGCTCTGGCATTTCATAAAAGTTACGTGACAGAGAGGTGGCTATCAGTCAAATGTAGATGAAATATATTTAAAAATTGCCCTGAGTGCTGCAAGGCAGAAAGACATAAGAATTAAATTGATTAGGAGACAAACAGGATAAAAAAGCGGTCCTCCTGTCTGCCTCGTCTGAGTTTAAGCTCCAGGGTCTAATGGACTGTTAAACTCCAAAGCTTTCTTCAGAAGTGGCCCTGGCTCTCCCACCCTTTTAGTCGCCTTAGTGATGTTAAGCTCTCAGATTTTTCATGCACTTCTAACGCACTTAGATTAAAATCACACTGGAAGAGAAAATATCTTTAATGACTTTTTAAAGGAAAGTGTATTGGAGATTGGAGAAATCCACTACAAAACTTTCAGTGTGGTGGTAAATAGAAAACAATACTCTAGAGTTGCTTCTCTTGTTATATTGGTGGGTTTTGTAGGGTATTAACGAGACTTGGGAAGAGTGCAGCCTTTCCTGGTCATCCCTCAGTAGGTGCTAGTTGGGGACAATGGAAAAAGGCTAACACGGTGGCCATCTGTGAGACTCAGGGTGTTTTTGCATCACCCCCACTGTTCGCAGGAGCAGCTGGAGGTGAGCAGCAAACAAGAAACTGGGTCCCAATGGGTGGATGAGACTCATGGACACCCAACCAAGCAACAATGAGGCATGTGCTCCATATCAATGTTTTTCACATATCTGTTTAATATTTTTTAGTAGGAAAGAGAGCAGGTTGAATTGTGTCCCTCCCCAAAGATATGTCCAAGTCTTAACCCCTGGGGTACTTGTGAATGTGACCTTGTTTGGAAACAGGGTCTTTGTAGATGTAATGAAATTAAGGATCTCAAAATGAGATCATTTTGGATTTAAGGGGTTCCCTAAATCCAATGACATGTAAGAGAAGGTGAGAGATTTGAGACGCAAAGACAGAGGAAAATCCTAAGAGAAGACCAACTAAGACAGAAACTGGAGGGTAGCCATAAACCAAGGGATAAATACCAAGTGCTTCCAGCAGTCACCAAAAGCTAGGAGAGAGGCATGGAAGAGATTCCTCTTCAGGGCCTCCAGAAGGTTTCCAACACCTTAATTTCACATCTTAATTTCTGGCCTTTAAAACTATAATATCATAATAAATAATAACAATAAATCATAAATTTCTGTCATTTGAAGTACCAAATTATGATAAATTGTAATGGATGGCAACCCTATGAAACTACTAAAGGGAGAAACTTTTTTTTCTTTTTTTTTTAACATATAAGGTATTATTTGCTTCAGGGATATAGGTCTGTAAATCATCAGTCTTACACAATTCACAGCACTCACCACACCACATACCCTCTCCAATGTCCATCCCGCAGCCACCCTATTCCTTCACCCACCCCCATCCCCCAGCAACCCTAAATTTGTTTCCTGAGATTAAGAGTCTCTTTGGTTTGTCTCCCTGGTCCCACCAATTTTTAAAATTCTTAGGTTACTTTATGTTTAAAAGAAGGACCTTATTTCATTGTGTAAAATAGCATTTAAACTTTTTGAGAATTATCTTTATTTCACTGGATTTTTTTTCTTGTTCAATAAAAAATTATCATCATATTTACCAAGAAGAGAGGTAATTTTTGTAGATAATAGTAACAGTAAGCAATTATGATAATATACTAAAAGTAATAGTAATAGTATAACCACATAATAAAATTGAATAAATTTTTTTCTGAAATTCATATAAGAAAACATTTTCCCTATTTCTTTAGTTTGTTATCCTCTCCTCTTTCCCTTCCAGTTTTCTTTTGAAATACTGAGGATCCTAAAACTTCTTTGGGGTGAATATTGAAGGATTTAAGATTTAGACAATATAATAAATTATTTGATACTGGTAAATAGTACTATGTTATGCTTTATTCTGTTTCAGAATTTCAGCAGATTGCTAACTTCAGGCTGGTCTTGAGGTTGAGTGCTGTCTGCTTCTGAGCAATGATGTGATTCAGACCAATCAAAATAAGAGGAAGACTTCCTGGAGGGATGAGTAAGACTACAAGGTCAGGGCCAGGCAGGCAGAGGGCCTGTGATTCAGATCCTGCTGGGTTCCCAGGCTCTCCTGCCCTTCTCTTCCCACAGTTAGAGCTGTTTGAACCCCACCTGCTGCCTTAACACTGTCCTGAGGCTGCCCCAGTTACACATCCACCAGATTATTATAAATTAGCATTAATCCCAGTGGTTCCCAAGCCTGACTTGCATTTGTAAAAATACCAACTCATGTGTGCATCCTAGATTTCTCAATCAGAATTGCCAAGGACCAGACTTGGCAATATGAATTTTTAGAATGTCTCCTAGGTGATTCTTCATCTAAGGCTCAGTAATGAAAGACATGCACTGGACCAATGGTTCTCAAAGTATGATTCCTGGACCAAAACATCACCATCACTTGGGAGCTGATTAGAAATGAAAATTCTTGACCTCCACTACACCCTCCCTGGCAAGACTTGCTGAATCAGAAACTCTGAGAAAGGAGTCTGGTAACCTATGTTTTAACAAGCCCAATGGGTGATTTGAGTTGGAAAAAACACAACCCACGCTTAAACTCACTTCCAAAGAAGAAACTATGGAACATAGAAATAGAACATATGGGACATAGAGATAGTAATTTTAGAAACTTGGAAGCCATCATCTTAACCAAGGGATCAAGTCTAAATCACCTGTGTTAAGTCATACTGATGTCATGTGCCCCCTGATATGACGTAGTGAGAAGGCACTTAATCTCTGTGGTTTTCTTCCTAAACACCCATAACCCAAACCTAGTCATGGGAAAGCATGAGACATGTGAAGACAACATTGAGAGACATTCTTCAAAACTGTAAGGTCTTGAATAACAAGGCAAAACTGTGAAATTGTCACAGATTGAAGGAAACTAAGGAGACATGATGACTAAAAGCAATATGAGGTCCTACCAGATCCTAGAACAGAAGAGGACATTAGTGGAAAAACTGGAAAAGTTTGAATTGTTGACAGTTTAGTGGCTAGTGTCATACCAACCTTCATTTCTTACTTTTGACAAATGTCCACCATAATGTAAGATGTTAACATTTGGGGAAGTTGGAGGAATGGGATATAGGAACTCCCTGTACTATATTTGCAGCTTCTCTATAAATCTAAAATTATTGAAAAAAAAGTTAAATGTAAAAATAAATTTAAAAAATAAAACCAAAAATATTGTCCACAGATCAGTAGACCTGACTCACCTAAAAGCTTGTTAGTAATGAAGATTATTAGAACTCACTCCAAATCTGCTAATTCAGAATCTGCATTTTTCAAAAGATCCTTAATGAAACACTTAATGTACAATAAAATTTGAAAAATCCTACTCTTTGCCACCAGCCTGGGATTTAGCATCAGCTCAACCTTGTCCAGGCTAGAAATGTGAACTAATTTTGAAGATTTTTATTTATTTATTTGACATACAGAGATCACAAGTAGGCAAAGAGGTAGGCAGAGAGAGAGGGGGGGGGAAGCAGGCTCCCTGCTGAGCAGAGAGCCTGATGTGGGGCTCGATCCCAGGACCCTGGGATCATGACCTGAGATAACAGCAGAGGCTTAACCCACTGAGCCACCCAGGTGCCCTGTGAAGCAGTTTTGATTAAGCAGCTACCTACTGAGCCTTCTTAAGACCTCAGGCTCAGTTTTCAATCTAATTCAGATGGCTAAACTTCTGTGCCCCTCCTTAGGGCTCAGTCATTACATAGTAACACCTTCAAAAAGGCTCAAACCCTATCTTGTGTCTGTGATACATTTTCTCCCTTAAAGGCAGGAAGGAGTCTTGCGTTTGGTCCCTAACTCTGTGCATGGGTCCTGTTACCTGCCACAGACTTCCCTCTTGCTGAAAGTCAATTTGCCTGGCATTCTAAATGCTGCCTCCTAGGACCCTCCTGTCACATCTTTCAAGGCACTTCCCATGCAGTTTTCACTATAAACTCAGATGTTGTAGTCTATTTGCCAGATTTAACCATGCCTGGAAATACCTAGAGATAGGACAGCATGTGGTGAATTTGGTTCTCTATCGAACAGTTCAACAAAAAGGACAGGACTTCCAGAGACAGCAATTTAAAAAAAAAAAAAAGTTCAGTAGAATGTGTGGATCAGATAGATAGGAGTTACTAAAGGCCTAGGAATAAAACTAGAGAGGTAAATAATTTTCTCTGTACCCAGGCTTTTTTACTTTTGTGTCATTGAAGTCTCAGAAACAAGGATTTACTGATTCTATAAAGACAGTTTCTGGATAGGGTATTATTTATAAGATCCAGTTAGAATGGTGAAAATGACCATTCCCCAGACATAATGGCATTGATCTTCTTCTCTTGAAGAAAAGGATTGAAGTGAATTGCTGAAGGTGAAAAGTCAGGAGAGAGGTGCCTGGGTGAGCATCTGACTCTTGATCTCAGTTCAGATCTGGATCCCAGGGTCATGAACCCAAGCCCCACATTGGACTCCATGCTGGGCAGGAAGCCAACTTAAAAAGAAAAAAGGCGAAATTAATCCTTGAAAACCTGACTGGTCTGCCAAGGGAGACCAGAGCTTCTTGCTTTTTGTAGGGAAACACTGGGCACTCATCTTGAGGCATCATGGCAAGTGTCAACCCCAGGAAACATTGTCTGAACGGAACCATGGCACATGGATTTTTCAGGGAAGAGTTGCACCAGCACCCAAATGATTTGAGAGCAGCTGAAATAAGCCCAAAATGACCTAAAAGTTAGAACAAACCTGGTGTGTGGGGTGTAGGGAGAAGTTTATGGGATTCTATGCCTCACTGAGCCATAAAAGAGCTCTGTATCGGGCTGGATGCTCCCCACAAGTCTACAGCGGGCAGGTTAAGTTATGAATCACGCATCTCTGGGCATGTTGCCCATGTCCAGGGAGCAGTAACCTGGGGATTACACTTTGGAGCCAACACACCAGACTCTACAAATGCACCCATTTCTAACCTTTTTGTGTCTTATTTCTTTTAATCTTCACTTTTGAAAAACTCTAATCTTGTTGTTAGTGAAGTAAGAAAGAAGAAGATATTTTCCCACATTGTGATCAGGATAGACAGGAAATTATTATCTTTCCCAACACTGGTGACTAAAGAAGTTTCACAACCAGGGGAAGGAGGGAACAGGGCTGCCTGAGAGACCCCTTGCTGCAGTGGAGAAGGCCAGGTGCAAGGTGTAAGGTGGACACGGTTGACTTTAGTATCAACTGTAGGAAGAAAATCTACTATTCTATCAAAATCATCTATGGGATAATCTAATATCATCTCCAGTTAAGCTAGCCAACTTCAAAATTTTGACACTCTCGAGTCTAAAATTGCAATGAAATATTCAGTAATTTTAAAAAAGTCATAGAAGGCAGAACATTTGTATCTTTGGCTTTGTGATCATAAGTGTGCATTATGAAACTAATTAGCTCTAGGCTAGGCAGTATGTGAGTAATTTATTCTTCTCATATTAACATCAACTGTGAAATCTAAAGTGAGTGATGACATTCCAGGAACAATTGCATGTAATAATTCTTTAGCAGGTTTGGGCAGTGCAGATTAGTTATCATAAGGGAAAACGTCATCTCACGCTATTTTAATGATGATGATGCCTCCATGGAAAAGAACTTAGGGGAAAATGAATTTAGTGTCTGGATTCCGGTTCAAGTCAAAGTGCAAATGAAAAGCAAACACTATTTTGAAATTAATTTAGGAGATTATGGGTAACATATGAGAAATCATGTTTTGGGGTTGTCTAGAAACAAACACTAACAATTTTGAAAAGCAATGAGATTTGCTCATTCATTTATGTATGGGTATACAAAGTTACTTACATTCTGATAAAAAATATGAAAAAATTGCATAATTAAATGACTGGAATTAAGTGCAATAAGTTGACTGTGTGAGATGATAGATCTATGGGCAAGTTAAATTTTTTCTTACCAGTTTTCAGTAATTTCAATTTTTCTGGAATTGTTCTATAATTAAAAGAATAAATTCCATTTTAAAGGAAAACCATAAAGGGGCAAATACTACATGGTTCTATTCATATGAAGTATCTAAAGTGGTCAAAAATCATAGAAACAAATAGGTGATTACCAAAGGCTGGGGAGTGAAGGCGAGTTTCAGTGTTGAGGGACATGGGTATAGAGTTTCAGTTTTGCAAGGTGAGAAGGTTCTGGAGAGCTGATACATGACAATGAAAATACACTGGACCCTATGGACCTATACACTTACAAATGGTTAAGATAATAAATTTGTGGCATGTCTAAAAAACCACAATACAGTATATAAAATCATACTGAAAATATAAAATTTTAAAAATAAAATATATTCAGGGCACCTGGGTGGCTCAGTGGGTTAAAGCCTCTGCCTTCAGCTCAGGTCATGATCCCAGGGTCCTGGGATCGAGCCTCGCATCGGGCTCTCTGCTCAGCAGGGACCTTGCTTCCCTTCCTCTCTCTGCCTGCCTCTCTCTCTACTTGTGATCTCTGTCTGTCAAATAAATAAATAATAAAATAAAATATATTCATTGAGGATTTGTGAGACTGACCAGATATGGGAGTTAAAGTCAAAAATTAGCCTGGGAGCATGGGTGGCTCAGTCGGTTAAGCATCTGCCTTCAGCTCAGGTCATGACCCCGAGATCTTGACCCCAGGGTCATGGGACCAAGTGCCGCATCAGGCTCCCTGCTCAGTGGGGTGCCTGGAGCAGGGATCCTGCTTCTCCCTCTCCTTCTGCCTGCCGCTCTACCTACTTGTGCTCTCTCTGCCAAGTAAATAAATTTTTTTTAAATCTTTAAAAAAATAAAACACTTTAAAAAAAGAAATTAGTCTAAAGTGAACTCCTGAAGTACATCATGCAAAATATAGAGTATACAGAAGGGGAAGCAGTTTTGTAAAGAAAAAGGAGATATGCATTCAACTTAAATAACCAGTGTCTGTAGGATAGCCAGTTTAAAGTGTGTGTTGGGAAGTTGGATACACAGTTGGAGCACAGAAAGAAAGATTGGAATCAGGGGGAAAAAAAAGAGAGAGAGAGACTCAGTGATCTGATAAGGAAGAGGTCATTCAAGATTAAAGTGTAAAATAAGAGGAACAGGTGCAGAGCTATATGAAAAACTAACATACAACAACCAGTGAGGTGACTAAGAAAGAGGGACTGTCTGAGTGTCCCAAGGCTGCCATAACAAATCACCACAATCTGGGTGACTTATTACCACAGAAATGTATTCTTTCACAGTTCCGGAAGCCAGAGTCTGAAATCAAGATGTCAGCAAGACCATCTCACTCTACAGGCTCTAGTAGGGAATCCTTTCTTGCCTCTTGAAGCTTCTGGTGGCTCTAGGCATTTCTAGGCTTGTGGCCACATCCCTCCCATCTCTACCTCCATCTTCACATGGCCTCTTCCCCTATGTGCCTATCTTTTTCTCTTCTGTCACTGATAAGGAAATTTGTCACTGGATCTAGAGTTCACCTTGGTAATCTAGGGTAATATCTCAAAATCTTTAGCTACATCTGGAAAACCTTTTTTCCAATAAGATCACATTCCCAGGCTCCAGGGATTAGGATGTGAATGTATCTTTTGGGGAGCCACCATTCAACCTACTCTAGAAAGAAGGTCTGAAAATTGAAATGACTGTGGGGACTCTATGTGGGTCAGGCAATTAGAAGACCTATGCTGAAAAACAAAACAAAGCACAAACAAACAAAAAAACCTACTTAATTTTGTATAACATACCTTTCCACAAATGCATTTGGCTTTCTCTTTTAGTGTGAATACAAAGCTGAATAAGATCCAATCCCAGCCTTCACGAAGTCCAGTGGGGGCAGAGAAGCATATAATCAAAATAATTGTAATACACAGTTTAAGGGCTACAATAGAAAAATGTTCAGAGTATTCTAGAAGCCCAGTAAGAGATGAAAGTAATTTCTGAAGGATCAAAGAAGAACTAAGTGGAAATTGGCATGCACACACAAATAAGTGGTGGTGGGTGGGGGATTATTCTAGGAGGAGATTTCATGATCTATGGTTTAGAGGCCAGGAAATGTTTATGGATTGTCTAGGGAAGAGCAGAAAGTTGGGTCCACCCAGGAGGGTAAGGTCTAGGGCAAAAGCGAATAAGGGGTTATGTAGCAGCCAGAACTGTAGACAGAATACCTTTAGCTTTACCTTTGTACCCCATTCTAATCAAGGTCTGGAAAATTAAAGGGAGGCCCTGGTGTGGGGAGAGAAGGGAGGCTATTAGTCACCATAGAGCTTCCAGGGTCACTTGGGGCTGAATTGAGACTGATTCACTGCGAGCACAGACAGGCTCAAATGATGTCTGAAAGAACAACTTGGCTCCAGCGGGGAGACTAGAAACAGGGGGCACCATCAGAAGGAAGGTTGGGGCAGTAAATTGGAGACGATGTGCTTAAGAGCGGCTAAAGCCACAGAGATGAACTACGCACTGGATATAGGAAGGGGGCTCTAGCAGAGCAGAGGCAAGAGGCAAAGATCTCTCCTCTCCGGAGATCCGCTCAGGAGAACAGATGAACAGCAACATAATTGAGAGAAGAAATGGAAGAATGGAGTTCACAGACCCTCACACGAGATTTCAAATCTTAATGGGTCTGAAACACTAACATTTAAGAAATAAGTCTAGGGTGGCTCACTTGGTGGTAAGCCTGACCTGAACGAACATGAGGCCATCTGTAAACTTCGCATATCTTCTTTAGAGGAATATCCACTTTGCTAAAGAAATACTGCAGTTGATTACGGGGCGTTGTCTGCACATGCCTCATGTTTCCTTTCTCAGACCTGATAAAAGTCTGAAACCAGGTCTTTCTTATTTCAGAGCCCAGGGGTTTTAGATAAGTAATTTTACACCTACAAGGAGTCCAGTTTGAAAGCTGCATTTGAGGTGTTCGAAGGGAAAAGTCCCATCAAGAGCAACTCTACATGAATGAATACAGGTGTGGGCGGGGGGAGGGGAAGAAAACATTTTCCAGCGAACTAGAATAAAATTTCAACATAGTGGCAATTTTCAATAAAATACCAAAATAATCTGGAAAAAAGTTCTCCTCCCAGAAAAGAGTTCTTAGTTAACTTTAACACATTGAAACAAATTCTACAGTAAGACTAAAAGTTAAAATCTAATGTATGGGGATGCCTGGGTGGCTCGGTTGGTTAAGAGTCTGCCTTCGGCTCGGGGTCCTGGGACCAAGTCCTGCTTCCGTCTCCTTGCTCAGTGGGGAACCTGCTTCTCCCTCTGCCTGCAGCTCTTCCTGCTTGTGCTTTCTCTCTCTCTGACAAATAAATAAATCTTTTTTTTAAATTATTTTAAATAAAATCTAATGTATGTGCCAGCTCTGCATACAGATTTTCCTGTATCATTCTTTATCTGAGCAGACTTCTACGACAGACTATCAGTTGGTAAGCTCTCCATGTTTTGTTATCTGTGCTTTCTATTTCCACATCTTTGTCATTCTTGAATGGAATCAGCCTCACATGGATGGCTACCTGTCTTCACACATCCTTCTGGCATCGCTGAACGCTCAGATTCCTTTTGAAGCCATGCTTGGTATACAACATTTTTCCTCAGGATATTTTACTTGTTCAAACACACAAGAGTTACTCGCAAAAACTCCCTTGTTTCCTTTCCATTTATTTTCTGAGTGAAGGAGTAAGGAGAAAAAGAAATCAGAATTCCCATGCTCAATATCTAGAGAGAAGAACGGTGGAAGCTGAGACACTGCCAACAAGTTGGAAGTAACAACAGTCCTTTGCCAGCCAGCTCGCAAATTCCTGACAACTGGACCAGGTTTAATTTCATCTTGTGTGGGAGAACATGGTTTCCGAGCACCTGTATGTGTACACACATGTCATAGACAATTGAAGGGACCATTGGAAGTGTGTCTCTCCCTACCCCCCAACCCCTACCCCCTGACATTTCTTCCCTGCCCCATTCAGTCTTAGCACCACACAAGGGCCCACAAGGTCTCTGGGATTCAATGAAAATCAAACATGTAAGTAAGATTTGGGAGCAGATGAGTTCATTTGATCATATTCCAGTTTCTTAATTACTACATTCATTTTAATGAGAGAGAACGCACTTGAATTAAAACCGCTCTTCTTTTTTCATTCAGCACATGCTGGCGGAAATAGTCTAAATAAATAATTGCAACATATCCTGTGATTAACATTTACTGTTTTATCTCTGCACCCGAGTATGGTGGTGGAATCCACCAGGCCAACAATTAAAATGAGACATCACTTTTCAAGCCTAGTTTAAATCACTCAGTAACATCTCCATTGTTTTATTCTCCATATGGCATTCATTCCACTCAATTCACACTTCACACACACTTCGTTGTTGTGCTCACAGCATCCCTCCAGCATCAGAAATAGGGTGAGAACACAAACTTTTGAAGGGAAGGGAGTTGATGTTTGATGAGCACCTACTATGTGCCAAAATACTTTATCATCCAATTTATTCTCCAAAACCACCCTCATCAGTATAGGTACTGTTAAACCAATTTTATAAATATGGGGAACAGGGTTAGAAAAGTGAAGTTTCACAGAGCATATACAGCTCAAAAATAGTGAAAAGATTCATTCCATCAAATATTTATTGACCACGTACCATGAGTCTGACATTGTCCTGGGATACACCATGATACAAAGCAGATAGAGATCTTTTCCTCTCATCTCTTTCTACTGTAACCGTGGTCCTCGACCCTGGTGATTCAACTAGAATCACCTACAGAGCTTCTGAAACGTACTGATGCCAAAGTTCACTCCTGATAATTAAGTCAGAATCTCTGGAAGTGAGGCCTGCACTTAAGGATTTTTTTTAAAGTTCAACCAAGTGATTCTAAACTACATCCAGGATTGAGAATCTTTTCATTTATTAGATTATGCTATATACAAGGCTATCTCCCTCAAAAAACTTAAATTGTATAGAAGTGAGAGATAAATGCATACAGATATAATATACTTAGAACACAATTTTAAGGTCATGCCTCAGGAAATTTGAAATTGTGTAGTATCTACCTAAAGTATTGGAATTCACAAAAGCAAAATTTTGCTTTTGGAATTGGAATGGTGTTATGGGCTAAACTCTGTCCCTCCAGAATTCATATGTTGAAACGCTAACCCTCAGTATCTCAAGCTGTAACTGTATGTGGAAAGAGGCCTTTTAGTACAGTAATGAAGTTAAAATGAAGCCATGAGGTTGGATCCTGAGTCCACCTGACTGGTGTCCTATAAAAAGAGGAAACTTGGCACACAAAGCCAATGCCAGGGGTACCCACACAAGGAAGAGAGATTATGTGAACACACAGCAAGATTGCTGCCACCTACAAACCAAGAAGAGAGGCCTCAGGAGAAACCGGCCCTGCTGACAGGGTTGATCTTGGACTTATGACCTCTGGAACTATGTATGAGGAAATGAATTTCTGCTGTTTAAGCCACCCAGCCTGTGGAATTTTTTGTGGCAGACCTCGCAGACTGATACAGGTGGGTTCATGGAAGCCTTATCTTACAAATGAAGAGCATATAGGAAAACCACTTGAAGACAGGGCACACTTTTGACTAGAGTCGTGATTCTCAAACCTTGGTGTGTATCAGAATCATCTACAGAATTTGGCAAATGTAGATACCCAGGTCCTGTGCTACCTCCACAGATTCTTTGCTTCTGGTGATTCTGATACTCACCACAGTTTGAGAATCATTAGACTGGAGAGTGGAGGACATCATTAGCAGTTGAAAAAGCAGTTGTTACTGGGGACAAAGAGAGGCTAAAATGAGTGTGATTCATATGGATGGAAGTGATGATGTTAAGGAAATCTGCATAATTAAGATAAAAGGCATGATGGTTAACTTTATGTGTCAGCATGACTGGGATATGGTACCCAGATATTTGGTCAAATATTATTCTAATGTGTCTGAAGGTATTGTTTTGGATGAGATTTACATTTAAATTGGACTTTGAGTAAAGTAGATAATGTTGGTGGCCTCATCTAATTGGTTGAAGGCCTGAATAGAACACTTGGACCAACCCCAACCAAAAAGGAATTCTGCTAGCAGGTGGCCTTTGGGATAATTGATAGGGAGAAAGAGAAACATACATGCATACACCCTTATACACATCCTTCTAGTTCTTTTTCTTTAGAGAACCCTTACACAAGAGTTAGTTGATGGAATACACTAACAGAAGGCCTTGATGAGCAAGCTAAAGAGTTTGGTTGTTAACTGATTGTGGCTGTAGAAGTTTTCAGATAAACCAGGTGAGCCTTCAGACAACAAGTTTTGCCTTTGGCACTTACCAAAAGAACAAAAACCAGTATAGAGTATGAATCAATCCATATCGTCCTTTTCTCTTTGACACCAAAGAAAGGGTAGCAGCTATCTAGAAACATGCAACTTGCTAGAACAGGATTATAAAGGTTGCCAAACTGAATTTTCTTCATTGTTGTGACAAGGAATCACCAATGTATCACAGGGATAAAATGAAAAGATGTGCAACAGGGTGACGAAAAATGCAGCTGTGGACTTCAAATCCTTGATGTAGGTGCCAAGGCCATGTCCTGCTGTCATTTGGTGAGATTTGTTGAAACTGATCCCTTTTGATGTTGTAACCATGAAAAATATCTCAGAATAAAACAAATCGGGTTAGATTTCAAAGGATTCCAATGAAGAAGCCCTAGGAATTTCACATCCTACAGTTCTAACTTGGTTTTCAAAGACTTCTGCTGACATACGTCTTCTGTCCTTATTGCTGTTGGAAGGGTGGGAATAGATGCTGCACGTACTTGTTTTTAATGTGTTGTTGACATCATCTATGCCTGTCATACTTCTGTTGCAGCTATGTAGTTTTCTCAGTTCTAGACCAGTCCAGATATTCTTCTTCTTAATTTGTTTAAAATCTGTCAGTTCCCTCTCCAGTTTTTACACCAGTCTGTGTTGAGATGCCATTTCATTCTTTCCTCTATTCTTTCCTTCCATCCAATATTGATTACATAAATATATATTGAGTACCTAGCCTAAGCTCCACACTGTGATAGGTATTTCAAATTCAGTCTTCCACAAGATAAAAGACACATTCTTATTCTCATTATAATCTTTTGATAGCCTGTAAAATTATATCTTAAAAGGCAAAAAATAAGAAGAAATGTTCCAAAGGTTACTGACCCAGACCTCTGATGGGACTGCATTGGCTTAGCCAATGTGTTGGGGTTTTTGTCGTGCATGCTTGATTTCTAGAAACTTCATGGAGCAGAACGTTCATGAGTGAGGATTCCAATAGACGTAGACTACTTTGCCAGGAGACATGCAATGTGAAACAGTTTAGAGCTTTCCTCCTTTCTCCCTCCCTACCTCTCCTCTCTCTCATTTAACAAGTATGTTTGAATCTATACTATGGACAAGGTAGGATATAATGAGTGAAAACAGTCTTTGTACCCTTACAGCTTACAATACAGTAGGGAGTAAGGCAGGAATAAAAAGCCATACAGATCGACGCACATTCTAGCAATAAATGCAATGAAAGGCACACCAAAATGACAGGGGACCTCACTTCATCTGGAGACTCAGAGAAGGCACCAAACATAAGTACCTTTATTCTTACTTACAGGAAACTAACAGGTACTATGCATGCAGTTGCTCAGTTCACTTAGTTTCAACCAGAGTTGGGAATGATTCCTTTCTCTAAAATGCTATATAAAATATCTATATTAAAAACCCCCAAAGAGGTACTTTTTAATTTATGTGTCCACACAACTCTATTATCTGACTGTAAGGATGGGTATCTTCCCTTTGAGTAGGTATACAGTGTCTGATTTGAAAACAGATCCCCCACTGGGCAAAAATAAAGACAACCAAGACATTCTCAGATATCATAACATTAAATATCCCTTTCTGGGTGCAGAAATCCAAGCTAGTGCTGTCTATCCTATCCATTCCACACGTGGGCTACAGCAGTAGTTCTCATTAGAATCATCTGGGCACCTCTAATACCTAGGCCTGAGTCCCACCCCCAGAGATTCATATTTTGTCTGATATAACTGAGTTTTGAAAAGCTCTCCAATTGATTCTGTTGTGAAACTATAATTAAGAACCACCAGGCAACAAATAAATAAATAAATAAAAGAACCACCAGGCAACAATGATCTCTATGCACAAATGACTGTTATTACAAAAATGGCCTATATTCCAGATGTTTGAAAAGGTCTTGCCTGTATTCTCAAAATTTTGCATTCTCCAAGTATTTAACTCAAAGAAGGGAATTGCCGGCATTCTCAGAATTCGAGAAGCCTTCCGTGGCAATCAAGTGTTAGTGATTGTAGGTGCTTAAAACACTCAGAGACTAAAAACTTATTTTAGAAAACGTCTTGAGGCAGAGAATATTTGGGTTACACTGCAAAATACTGTGTTTGGGTTTGAAATTTATTTAAAGACTGACCTTCTGATACAAAGTCTATTGGGGATGTATGTTGAAGCTTATTTTGCTCAGGCATTTAGAGAAAAATAAAAATTTGCAGTTATGGTGACTATAAATTTTGGACTAAAATACTGAGAACCCGTAGGTTGTGTGGGGGGGGGAGGGGAATGGGTTAAATAGGTGATGGGGATTAAGCAGTGCACTTGTGATGAGCACCAGGTGTTGTATGGAAGTGTCAAATCACTATATTGTTCACCTGAAACTAATGTTACTGCTTGTTAATGTTACGCCCAAGTTTTCGAGTCTGAGAGACCACCAAGGAGCCAACACCGATGCAATCACACCAGGGTTTATTCGACAAGCTTAAGCTTGGGCCCAAGTATACCCGACACAGCGGACTAGGGACTTGGACCCCAAGCTTATTAAGGCAGGGGTATTTATGGGTTCCTGTTACTAAAGCAGGGTTGGGGTTTCTGGAACCAAAGCAGGGTGGGGCTTCCTGTTACTAAAGCAGGGTGGGGGCTCTTGTTACTAAAGCAGAGTGGGGGTCCTTAGAACTAAAGTAAAGTAGGGGAAAGTTCAGCCCTTGGGCACAGGGGTCTGAGATGGCTGCCAGAGCTAAGATGGCTGTTCTTATGCTAAGGCTAAACCTGAGGTGGGATGGCCTTAATTTTTCTCTGCCTCCATAGTTAACAGAATTGAAATTTAAAAACTTAAAAAAAAAAAATTTAAAATGCCAAGAACTTAAATGAGCAATTCAAATGCTGTAATCTATGGGAATTGATCTGAGAGAGGCATGAATGCAATGATCAAGAAAGCTTCCTGGAGATGGAGGCTAGATAGGCCTTAACTGGTAAGCAGGGTTTTGTCAGGTAGAGAGGAGAGGAGGCAGGGAGTATGGGGGATTTTACATGAGAGGGAAGAGCATGGAGGAACGGTGTGGAGTTGGAAATAAGCATCAGCCTCCAGAAACAGTGAGGAAAGTGACCAGCTGACCTGTAGTGTGCTGTTATAGAATCCTGGGAAAGAAAAATGCCTTACTACAATAGGACCGAACAAGGACTTCTTTTAATTCCAGGTACACGAGTTTATACTGTAATTTCTAACACCGAGGAGGCACTGAAGTTCCTCAGCAGGCACTGATAAGATAGCATTTTATGAATATCAACTTGTTGGCAGTTGAAGAGTGGGAGGGAAAGATTAGAAGAAGAAAGACCAGATAAGAGGGTTTGGCAATGCCTTAATGGTAAGGTCAAGAGAGTTTGGGTTTTCCTGATGCCTACGCAAAGAAAAACAATGGGGTGTATGAAAGAGGCATTTTGGAATAAGAATCAACCAGAATTAGTCTTGACAATATGTAAGTAGTAATAAAAAAAAAAAAGGCAAAATTATTCTGAGATTTTAAGCCTAAAGGATTTTGAAAGTCCTTAGGAAACTTGGCAAATGCTGGGATCTTTGGGCCCATGTTATAACAGGAACAGAATAATCAATTCTGGCAGTTGTCTCTCGAAGGATAAACTCAGTGTATTTCATCCATCTCAGAGTGAGTTTTTCTACACCTCCTTAGAACTAACACTGCAAATATTTTTTATCAGAATATTTTATTCTCTCATGACAAGAATGGTGTGATGCTCCGATCCCATAGTCAAAGTGGAGAATTCCAATTTATGGAGCAGGTTTTCCCTAAAATCTATAATTTAAAAGGGTAATGAATTAGTTCGCTATGGGCTCCCCTAACAAAATATCAGAATGAGTGGCTTAAACAACAGAAATTATTTTGTCATGGTTCTGGAAGCTGGAAGTCCAAGATAAAGATGTTCGCAGTTTGGTTTCTCCTAAGAACTCTGTCCTTGGCTTGCAGACGTGGTCTTCCCACTGTGTCTTCATGTGACCATCTCTCTGTATGTAAGCATCTTTGGTGTCACTTCCTCTATTAGGATATTAGTCTATTTCAACAGGGCTCATCCATATGACTTCATTTAACTTTAACCACATCCTCAAAGACCCTATCTCTAAATGGAGTCACATTCTGAGGTTTCCTGGGGGTAAGGATTTCAGCATATAAATGCTGGGGTGGAGGGAACCCAATTTAGTCCATCAGAGGCAGCATTCTTTCAGAGATACCCAAAATTCAAGAATCAGAAAGTTAGATATTTCTGAGAGTATGTTCAAAGTTAAGAGAACATCTCACCTCTTCTAAAAAACAGAGGAAATTATCACTTAAATTTTAGGAATTTTACAAAATAAAAATAGAAAACGCATTATGCAACTAAATCATTCTTTTTTGTCTCCCTATGATTGTTCTAAATATTTTGGATCAAAGAAGGGGGAACAAAGCACTTCCCATCTCACCAAATCTCTTCTATGTCCATAAAGTTTTCCACCTGCTATCCTTTCTAAGGTCTCAGTATCTGGGTTTCTGCCCCTCTTCAAAAATCCATTCCATTCACTTATTTATATTTTTAATTTTTTTAATTTATTTATTTGTCAGAGAGAGAGAGTGAGAGAGAGAGAGCGAGCAGAGGCAGACAGAGTGGCAGGCAGAGGCAGAGGGAGAAGCAGGCTCCCTGCCGAGCAAGGAGCCCGATGTGGGACTTGATCCCAGGATGCTGGGATCATGACCTGAGCCGAAGGCAGCGGCTTAACCAACTGAGCCACCCAGGCGTCCCCACTTATTTATATTTTTATTCATACATTTGTGTAACAGATAAATATTTGCATGTCTACTCTGGCCTCTTCAGGTGCTAGATCCTAGGATACAATGGAGAACAGGGCAATCAAGGGGGACACAGCTCTTCTAAGGCCGTATGGTGCAGACAGCAAACGAACATTAGCAGCCGTTATCTGTGGCAAATGCAAGGAGAGATCGGAAGTGGGTGCTAAGCAAGCTCAACACGGAGGCACTTAACCAATCCATGGGGTTATTCAGAAAAGGTTTCCCTGAGAAAATAACTTTTGAGCAGTATCTGAAGGGTGAATAGCAAGAATAGCAAGAACAAAAGAAAGCAAGGAGGCCGACTTGAGGTAAAGAGAATGACAAGGACAAGTCCTCTAGTGTGAGGAAGAGAGCAAGGCCTCTGAGGGGAGCTGGAAGAGGTTCGGGATGTCGGGAACAGGTAGTACAGCTCTTCCAGATCAGCAAAGAGGTGTGGGGGCCACTGGGCGGCTCAGTCAGTTAAGCATCGACTCTTGATTTCAGCTCAGGTTGTGATGTCAGGCTCGTTGAATGAGACTGAGCCCCAAGTGGGTTCCATGCTCAACTGGGAGTCCGCTTGAGATTCTCTCTCTATCTCCTTTTTCCCTCTGCCCCTCCCCACTGCACGTGCTCTGAAACCCACAGCTCCCTCTCTCTCTTTCTCTCTCTCAGAGAAACAAGTAAATCTTAGAAAAAACAAAAACAAGGCATGGTTTTATGGGGATTAGGTGGTATCCTGGGACAATTGGAAACTGTTGAAGGGATTTAAAGGGAGGAGTGATTTGATCAGGTTAGTATTTTCATGAATTCACTCAGGCTTCTATGTGGGCCAGAGATGGAGACAGGTTGGAAGGCTGTTGAAGGAATTGAAAGCAGACAATGCTTGGAACATAAAAATGGATAGTATGGTGAAAAAAGATACCAAAAAACTGTGATTTGTGAAAAAATTAAGAATGTTTTCTTAGGCTTTCCAATGCTTCATTTAAGTTCCATAAAGAACAGTGATTTTCTTTTTTATCTGTTTTGTTCATGGATAGATCCCAAATGATTCCTTTATGCTTCTGGAGAACTGCAAAGATAATGACCAGAGAATGTTGGATTATCAGACAGCACTGACTGTATTCTTTGACTGGATGTTGCAATAACAATAGAATCCATTTTGAAAGCTTATTGTGGGCAAAGTACCATACTGGAGGCCCTGTCCTATTCAGTCCTTGTGAAAAATGTAAAGAAAAAATGTAAAAAATGTAAAGAAAAATGTAAAGAAGAGAAGCCAAGCATCAGAGATTTGGGGCACAGTCCATAAAAGGTAGAATGAAGATTTGAACTCAGGTCTGTCTGACCCCAAAGCCTATCCCTTTCCTCTATGATCCCCTAAACTCCAACCTCTCTGTAACAGGATGGAACATCACTTTTTCTAAGGGGGGTACTTCCTACTTGTTCAAGGGCTGACAAAGTAATCCTCTTGCCTTTCCTCCCTCCTGATCTGCCATCTTCGAGCACTGAGGCTCGCCAGGCACCCAAGGCTGAGGGGAAGAACCGGTCTTGAGCAAAGATCTCACATAAAGTGCTCCTGGCCCACAGCCTGTTTCTCCCAGAGTCTGAGGCAGAATGATATCAGGGCAAACACTTTCATATTTTCTTTCTATGAATTGCTTGGATAACAGATTTCTCTCTCAAAATATTTTAGAAGTAATGAGAAAAACTGGTACTTGAAGCTTAATTCTGAGTAAGAAGAGAAAATTATGAGCTAAAGAGGGAGTCACATGTTCAACGTTGCTGGTTGCAATGACCACGTGGTCTTAATTTTTTAAATACCCAGAGGATATAACTGCGAATCAGTTAGTTGAAATGTACTGGGGCACCTGGTGGTTCAGTCATTAAGTGTCTGCCTTTGGCTCAGGTCATGATTCCAGGGTCCTGGGATCGAGCCCCACATCCAGCTCCCTGCTCAGCGGGAAGCCTGCTTCTCCCTCTCCCACGCCCCCTGCTTGTGTTGCTTGTGTTCCTTCTCTTTGTATCTCTCTCTCTCTCAAATAAATAAATAAATCTTTTTAAAAAATGTATTTATTTGTCCCCTATTCTGTATCTGACCCTGGGTGCACAGGACAAGACAGACAAAGTGTCATCCCCTTAGAAAGTTGATATTTTAATTTATGGGAGACAAAAGACAATAAACATAAAAGCTGGACAATTCTTGTAAGATTTAGAAAACTGAATTTTAATACCTTCTGGAAGTTTTTAAAATCCAAACTGCTAATACCAGATAAATGGTCCCAATTTTTCTCATCTTTTCTTTTACTTAACAATATAATATTTGGAATTGGAAGCCTAGTTTTAAAGTGAAAATGTATTCCATGACTGACAAAACTTCCATGGGAATGATGGAAAGAAGGCAGTAGCATAAGGTAGTTCTCCATCTTTTAGTAATTTTGTAAAGTTTTTCATATGCTTGGGGAATTTATCACCATTTTATTTGTTATTTCTGTAAGTATTTTTTATTTCTTGTACCAATTAAACTCAAGCAACATCTTATACCATAGTAAAAATATAGCTCTTCTGTTAAATTCAGCTTGGAAGATACTCTAAAGAATATTCTTAATAGAAATTTTTAATAAAAGGACATGAACAGATTAAAAAATATCAAGGAAAAAAAAGTATTCAGGAAAATAATTTCACACCTAGAGACACTAAACGAGAAAGTTTGGGTGACCAAAGACTCTAGATGTTCTAATTTAAAAAATTTAAAAAGATATATTCAGATTGTGGAAAATTGCTAAATTCTTGAATATAGCCCGTGAGCATGCAGAAAATCAAATGGTGACCTCCAGAAGATCAAGGCATTTTGATAACAAAGCATACATTTTTTTAAAGATTTTATTTATTTATTTGACAGACAGAGATCACAAGTAGGCAGAGAGGCAGGCAGAGAGAGAGGAGGAAGCAGGCTCCCTGCTGAGCAGAGAGCCTGATGCAGGGCTCGATCCCAGGACCCTGAGATCATGACCTGAGCTGAAAGCAGAGGCTTTAACCCAGTGAGCCACCCAGGCGCCCCAAAGCATACTTTTTTTAATGACAGAACGAAATGTGCTAAAACACAGTGCCTTGGTATTTATGGCATTTCCCAAGATCTTTCACAGTACCTGTGTTAATAAGAGTTTTTTAATTGTATATGTAGTACTACAGTTAGCAAGTTGGATTCCCAGTTGCACAGTAATATTGATTAGCAGTTTAATGGAAAGCTGATGGGAACTCTCTATTCTCATTCTCTCTAACAATTTTACCAGGGATTTGAATGAAGATATGGAAAACGTCATCAGATGTAACAATGTACAAGGTTTAGGGTAAAAGCTAATGTGTTTGAAAAGAAAGATTAGATTAAAAACACTGATTGACTGGAACAGTAGGAAGGGCCAACTGTTGGGCTACCATGATAGAACACTCATTATCATTTCTGTCTTCCTCCTGGGTTTAGTAAAGCCGTAATCCAGATCTAATTGAGTGTCTACTTTTTTTTTTCTTAAGATTTATTTATTTGTTTGAGAGAGCATGCACAAGTGAGGGGAGGGGCAGAGGGAGAGAGCCTTCAAGCTGACTCCCCACTTAGCACAGAGTCTGGCTCAGGGCTCAATCCCAGGATTCTCAGATCATGACCTGAGCCAAAACCAGGAGTCAGGCACTTAATGAACTGAGCCACCCAGGCGCCCCCAGTACATATTTTTATTCAATGAACAGAAATTCATTAGCACTGGGGGAAAATAAGAGACAATAATTATTATCCAGAAAGGACTAATTTTAATGGTAACTGATAAATAGGCTTGTTGTTATTGTCATTTTCTTCAAATGAATGAGTAGAAAAAAAAAATTCCCCAAAATAACATAATTTAGCTTTCCTCTTCAGATAAGACCTCCTATCACATACCAGATATATGGCTAACTATATATGGCCTTTTCTGGAGTTTATTCATGGCTGTATTACAGTGTTAAAATGATGCCTAGAACTTAGCCACAAAAATATATTTGTTTATTGAATGACTTTAGGGTAGGGAAACTCACTCCTTTCTTGGACACTGCTTTTCTAGGGGATACCAATTACTGGAATGGTCTTTCTTATACTGAGTCAAACTCATTTTTCTATAACTCCCTATTTATTAGGTATAATTATACTTTCCTGATAGGGGCAAAATGAACCTACTTGCCTTCCAAATATTTTAAGATAACTAGCATTTCCCTTTTAAGTACTTGTTAATTTTTCCAAGAAAAAGGTAACTAATTCCTGAACCTTCTTTATATAGCACGACTTCCTATCCCTTAAATCATTCTCATCATTCTCCTCTGTATATACCTTGGATCTTCAGAGTTTCTTATGTGGTACCCTGAATTATATGTATCTCCAGTAGGAAGTTGATCTGAGCACTATACCACCTTATTGTAAGATTGGATTAGTTGTCTGAAAGAAAGCTATATAAGTAGCAATTATTTTAGTTCAATCTGAAATCAATTAAGTGTTTTCTCAAACTACGGGTAAGTCTGAGCTGACATCTGAGTTACACATGTTAATTTTTCTTTTCAAGAATAAGATTGTATTTCCCCTTTTGTTTTCTACAGCAAGTCTTTTGATTAGCCAAAGAATAAAAAAAGACATTGGCTATAAGAAAGCGGGTATATTCTACAACAATTTAAATTTGGCTTCAAAAATCTCATATAGGTCTAATCCAATAAATACTTATTGTTCTCTGCAGTCTTGAGACCTGAAAGAAGTGATACGTTGGTGCTCACGGCTTAGACTCTGCATGGGCGGGAAGCACGGGGCACAGAGTGAGGGGAGTCTGAGAAGCCAGGTAGGTAAGAAGTTACTGGAGCACAGCACAACCATTGCCCAAGCTCCCCTCTAGGCCAAATGGACATGAGGATTGCATGAAGAGTACTATTGGTAAATAGAGAAACAATTCCTATGACATGCTCTGGGCTACTCTACCCTGTTCTCTGAAAGGAGGGTGAATGCTAGAATTCATCCCCAGAAGGGAGGAAGAGAAGAAATGGCCATAAAGGCATGTAAGGACACAGTCCTCTCAGCCCTTCTGACACACTGTGAATGGGTGAGCGGTGTCAGAGGGGAGTCTCTCCTGTATATACCTATACAGAGGACATAGAGGGATTAGAGTAAGAATTCTGGCAATTCATCCTTCAGTAACTTAAATTTTGAACTGTTTGCAACTCCATGAAGGGTAACAGAAGAAGTTGGGCAGACCCAGTTCATGTTTCCCTAACCCCGCCTTCCTTCATTTTTTTTTTACAGCACAGAGCCAGGGCCTGCCTGCCCTTCTTCCCTTCCAGGCCGCCTCTGGTCAGGTGCTGCTCCAGATAAAGGCAACCAAAGCCAGCCAAGATTCATCTGCCCGCAGGAAGTCATGTGGCCAAGGTACTCCTGGCATTTAAGTGGATAGAGTCTGGGTGAGTAATTCCAAGGGAAAGGGCTGAGAAGAAGGATGTCTGGTGGGACAGGGAGCATCTCTAATGTCCTCACAATTCTGTTCTGGCTCCAAACTTACATACTCCACTCAGCAAAACACAGGCTTGGCTAAAGCAGAACCTTCTCCTAGAAGGCAGTTTAGCAACCCTATCTTGCTCCTTGGGCATTTATTTCCCTTTGGAATCTTTTTTTTTTTTTTTAAGATTTTATTTATTTATTTATTTGACAGACAGATCACAAGTAGGCAGAGAGGCAGGGAGGGGGTGGGGGAAAGAAGGCTCCCCACTGAGCAGAGAGCCTGATGTGGTGCTCGATCCCAGGACCCTGAGATGGTGACCTGAGCTGAAGGCAGAGACCCAACCCACTGAGCCACCCAGGTGCCCCTCCCTTTGGAATCTTAGCTCAACCCACACCCCCCACCCCGCCACTGTTTTATGCCCCCTATAGATTGGTATCCTGGGAAGTAATCTTGCCAGTCTACCGATTCTTTTATGGGATCAGCAACCAGCAGAACTTATCTTCTCTTCATTCATGGGTCTAGGCTCCACTTCTTTTTTCTCAGCCATGATGATAAGAGGTCTGGTTCCAATGGAGTCAAGTGTACTATAGTGAAAAGTTCTTTCCACATCTGCCTCACCAGGTACCATCTCTCTTTCGGCACGTGCCTTCTTTCTGCAAGTATTAAGGTAGGATGGGAGGACTGTTGACCTACCCTTTTCTGATGCCCGAAAGAGATATGTCTTGAATGGTAATATAGACTATACTCTTTTTAGAAAATTCAGCATCTGACATTCCGTTCCTGAGAGTTCAAGAAAGGCCTGGGTGAGCATTGCAATACCACAGCTTCCTATACTAGGGAGAGAAGCTCTAAAAGGTTATAATTTGTCTGCAGCATGAGGTGATCAACTTCTTTAGGCTAGTCCAAGATGAAACAATTTAATTTCTGAACTATTGAGCCATAATTCACAAGCGGAAAGGACTCCTGAGTGGTACAAACAATTCTTTGTAGGAACATAAGCGTCAGCCATCATTACATGGAAAAAGGATATGCTCTGTTGATATATGTGTCCTTTCTGTCCCTCCATTCTCATCCCCAGCCAAGCCACAATCTTTTCTCTTGATTTTGAAAAAGAAAAATCATGAAAAAATGTTTACAACAAAATCTTTTCTCGCCCTCAGCGATATACAGCTGCAGCAATGGTCTTCCAGTACAGTGAGATAAAGACTTACAAGAAAGAATGCCAACTGAAAGAAATGAAGACATAACTAATTTGGCACCAATGTCCCACTCTCTTCCCTCTGGCAGATTATCACTTATTGTCCGCTTCCCTCATACTTTACTTATGCTAAGGTGACAGGATTAGGAGCTGTCCACCCTACCTCTAAACTTAGGAGGAGATGCTGGAATGAAGCCCCAAACTAACTAAATAGGAAGAAAAAATTCAAATGCGCATCACCCTTCAATCATAGCCAGGGCACTGATGGCCCTACTTTGTTTTCCTCAGAAAAGCTGTTTGACATCCGAGGTACTAGGTGGTCCATCTCTCCAGCAGCCAAAACTCATCTGTGGATGGTATTCAGACAAGGGGATACATCTTTGCAAACTCAAGCCATCAGCTATGCATGCAGGATGTTGCCGATTCCTTGCATCCCATCTTCCATGTTCGTCAAAATCTCTGTGGCAGACCCTGTGCCAGGTTTTACTAATATCATTATCTCATTTAATCTTCTCAACATTTTACAGAAACACACTTGGAAAGATTAGGTGACTTTCCCCAGAGCACACATGCTACTAAGGCAGTAGAGCTAGAACAGGGACACTGACATTCAAGCTCGGGCTTTAAATCTTGTGTTGTGCTGCTTCTCCACAGTAACTGGGGAAAGCAATGGTAATCCTCCTTGAACTGACACTCAGCGGCTATGTCTTAAGTCTTCAGGGTGCCATTGTGACCTGGAAGAGCCAAGGGGACCTGGGGAGTCCTGGTCACCGTTCCCAGCACAACTCTCTGCCTCCCATCCACGAGTGGGTCATGTGCCTTTTTTCAGAACCTTTCATTATTCTTCCCCAACCTCCAGAAGCAGTGAAGTTTGATGGAAGATTGGCAGATTTTTTTCTTTCTAGTCCAGTCTACCACTAGTGGCTATGAGGTTTTAAGGAAGTCTTACCTATTCTCAGTTCCAAATTTCTAAAATAGAGCAATCATTTCCCATTCTTCCTGAAAGAATCAAATGATAATAGTGTGTATGAAAGTACTTCATAAATGGAAAAATATTCTATGTGTATTCTGGTTCAAGTTTAAATTCCAAAAGTTGGATCAATGTATCAGCACACACCCACTGCCAAAAAAAAAAAAAAAAAGTAAATTGCAAAAACTAACTTTGTTCCTTTGCTAATATTGTAGCTAATGTTCTAAAACGCATTGGTGTTTAAAATGCTGATTTAACAAAAGAAACAAGTTTTGGTAGAAACCAAGATAGTTGTCAAATGGGTTTTGACCATTGTGTTTTATTATGTGGTTTTGAAGCGTAGCCAGATTAAATTGTGACGAGGGCAAGTGGAGATGCACAGCATTAAACCCTGGGCCTACGAGAGCTGACACCTAGAATAAGAAGCAGTTTGATTCCACAGTGTTCTGAAGGGAGCCGGTGATTGGCAATTCTGTCTTCATTTCCTCCTTGATGTGGACCTAGCACTAAAAGAGCAAAAGCTGGATCTCTGCCTCCTTTAATCTGCCTCCTCTGCTTTTCAACTCCTTTAATCTCCTTACTCCAGTCTACACTGGAGTAAGGAGATTAAACTGGAGACTGCAGACACAGGGAAATGCTAACTTCAAGACAGAGTAAGCAGTCGTAAGCTATCATAGCTCACTCAGAGCCCAATTTACCCCAAGGAGTTTTTAGAATGAAATATGTTCCTTTAACACTTAAAAAAAAAAAAAAAAAGGCAGCCCTTTACTAGTTACAGAAATCTTCCATCTGGGCAATAACCAGAATTTTCTTTACTATTACCAAGTGCTTTCAAATATCATATCTTACATGAGGAAGGATTATTCTCTTTTTATAGATGAAAATACTAAATTTCAGAGAGACTAAGGTGCATAGATGGTAACTGGCAGAGGTCGATTGTGAGCCCAAATCTTCTCTTTCAAAATATCTTAAGTGTTTTTCTATGTTCTAGTCCTTTAAATTTCATCAGTGAAATCCCGCAGCCATGTAAAGCCATGGCTTTGAAATCAGTGAAACAACTAACAAACCCACGGCAAATGCTAAATTTTCATAAACCACTTCTTGCGGATTTTACAGGATAAAACCAGTTTGAAAGTTTATTTCCTGTTGTTCCCCCAACAGTTATTGAACTTGTCACAGCACACATCCAAAAGTTTACTGTTACTGTTTTGCTAAAAATCCCATAGGACTCTAACATCGTCTTTTAAATGCTGAAATTAACTTCCCTGTGTATGTGCTATCCCTTGACTGAGAACATAAGGCTTTTTAAGAACAGGGCTATTTTGGGTTGGTGCCAGGGTTGGGGAGTAGAGGGATGGGAGACAGAGGATTTGGGGTTGAGATCTGGTCAGGTTAACTCAGGGGTGCAGAAGAGGGTCCTGGAAGGGCCATAGGAAACCTTTAATCTCAGATGTGTGGAATGTTTTTGATAATAATTAAAACTGTACCATGTTTTAAATTTGAATATGCCTAGGATATTTGTAAAACACTAGTTGACTCTAATTACATCTTAAAATTATCCACACCAGGTACTTAACTTCTGAGAGTTAAGAAATATTCCCAAGTCCCATGTCAAACAAACAAGAATGGAAGTTTTGATGAGGAATTAGAGACACACTGGCCAACTGTGCCTTGACCCACAAAACTGCACGTAGCCCATTAGGAGCTGAATCAGGGAACCATCTGATATTAATGAGCAGAGAATCAAGAACATGAATTTCCTGCCAAGTCAGGCAGGTGGGGCCATTACAATATTATCTCCTAATCAGCCTGCTCACAGGTTCAGACCTGCTCTTCCAGGCCCCAGGACAGGCAACCACAGACTTGGTTATCTGATACCATCCAAACCCCAGATCTACTAGAGAAGAACTTTCATCTCTGCCGTGGATTTCCTCATTGAGACACCTGAAGAGTCCTCAGTCTAAGATGTTCTGCCCTAGACCAAGAGTTAGGTAAAAACCAGGAGGGCCACAATCTCTTTTCTAAATAAATACTTTCCCTCAGTCGATAGGTGTGTAAGAATTAGGTGCTCAAATCAATCAACCTCAAGCGGGTTCAATTTAACTTTATTTTAAAATAATATTCTAATTTCTATTTCTATACTCTACCCGAGTGAACAGAAGGAGAAAGAACAGGCAATACCAATAAAAAAAGAACATAGAGTAAAACAAATCATGTATCCAGAATAAGAAAACAAACAAGCCAATTAAAAAGTACATATTGCAATGAGCACTGGTGTTATACACAAATAATGAATCATGGAACACTATATCAAAAACTAATGAATTATTGTATAGTGACTGACATAGCATAATAATAAAAAAAAGCAAAAGCAAAAAAAAAAAAAAGGACATTTCACCAAGAATTGGGAGGGGCTGCCGGAGTGGCATAGTCAGTTAAGCATCTGACTCTTGATTTCAGCTCAGGTCATGATCTCAGGGTTATGAGATCAAGCCCTGTGTCAGGCTTCCCGCTCAGCATAGAGTCTGCTTGAGATTCTTTCCCTCTGCCCCTTCCTCTGCTTGCATGTGGGCTCTCTCTCACACAAAATAAATAAATAAAACTTTAAAATATAAATAAATAAATAAACGAATCCACAGTGAGATACCACCACATACCTGTTAGGGTGGCTAAAATTAAAACAACTCACCATTCAGAGTATAGGCAAAATACAGAACAATTGTACTTCTTTAGCATGCTGATGGGGACATAAAATAGTACAGCCACTTTGGAAAACATTTGGGGAATTTCTTTAAGAAGAAAAAAACAAAACAAAACAAAAAAACAACCCCTCACTATGTAATCTAGCCATTCCATTCCATTACCTAAGTATTTCCAAGAAAAATGAAAGTACATGTCCCTATAAAAACTTGTACATTAATATCTTCTATTTGTAATAATCAAAAACTGAAAACAATCCTGATGGCCATCAGTTAGGTGAATGAACAAACTATAGTATATCCAGACGATGGACTACAATTCAACAATAAAAAAGGAATGGGGCACCTGGGTGGCTCAGTCAGTTAAGTGTCTGCCTTCAGCTCAGGTCATGAGCCTAGGGTCCCACATCCAGTTCCATGTTTATCGGGGAGTATGCTTCTCCCTCTCCCTCTACCCTCCCCCTAACTCATGCTCTCTCTCTAATAAATAAATAATTAAAAAAAAAACAATGAATATTAATATACACTACAACATGGATAAATCACAGTGTAATTAACCTTAGTGAAATAAGCCAGACAAAGAAAGTATATATACCAGATGATTCCATTTATATAACATTCTAGGAAATGAAAACTAATGTGACATGACAGGAAGTAGATTGGTGGCTGCCTGGGTATAGCTGGTAGGAATGGGAGGTGAAAGGAGGGACACCAAAGGAGCAGGAGGAAACTTTTGGAGATGACAGATATGTTCATTATCTTTATTATGGTAATTGTTCCATGAGGGCATAGATAAGTCAACTTTTCAAATTATATACTTTAAATATTTGCACTGTTTTTAAATATCAATGATACCTCAATAAAGCTGTTTTAAAAATACCACAACCACTGAAATGTTTCCTTTTCTTGTTTACTTTAGGCGACAAAGTAGTATGTATGTGTAGAAAAACTAATACTAAAGGCCTCATAGTGAACAATAGTAATACTTCTGTACAAATGTCTCTTCAATCCTACTTTTTAAACTTTTTCCGTCTTTTTCTTTTTTCTAAATTTGTATTTAAATTCTCATTAGTTAACATATAGTGCAATATTGATTTCAGGAATAGAATTTAGTGATTCACCACTTACATACAACAACTAATGCTCATCACAAGTTTCCTCCTTAATCTCCATCACCCATTCAGCCCACCTCCCTCCATCAACCCTCAGTTTGTTCTCTAGTATTAAGAATCTCTTATGGCTTATTTCCCTCTGTCTCTCTTTTTTTCTCTTCTTTCCCTTATGTTCATCTGTTTTTTTCCCTAAATTTCACATATGAGTGAAACCATATGGTATTTGTGTTTGACTGACTTATTTTGCTTAGCATAATACACACTAGCTCCATCCATATCGTTGCAAATGGCAAGATATCATTCTTTTTGGTGGCTAAATAATATTCCATTACATATGTATAGGTGTGTGTGTGTGTGCGTGTGTGTGTGTGTGTGTGTGTGTATTGCATCCTCTTTATCCATTCTTCAGTTGATGGACACTTGGACTCTTTCCATAGTTTGGCTATTGTTGATAATGCTGCTGTAAACATTGGAGTACATGTGCCCCTTTGAACCTATATTTTTGCAACTCTTGGATAAATACCCAGTAGTACAATTATTAGATCATAGAGTAGTTCTATTTTTAACTTTTTGAGGAACCTCTATACTGTTTTCCAGAGTGGCTGCACCAGTTTGCATTCCCACCAACAGCGTGAGAGGTTTCCCCTTTCTCCGCATCCTCACCAACATCTTTTGTTTCCTATGTTGTTCATTTTAGCCCTTATGATAGGTGTGAGCTGGTATCTCATCATGGTTTTTATTTGTAATTGCACTTTTTAAAAAATATTTTTTAAAGACTTTATTTATTTATTTGAAAGAGATCACAGGAAGGCCGGGGGGTGGGGTTGGGGAAGCAGGCTCCCTGCTGAGCAGAGCCCCATGTGGGGCTGGATCCCAGGACCCTGAGATCATGACCTGAGCCAAAGGCAGAAACTTAACCCACGGAGCCATCCAGTTGCCCCTGTAATTGTACTTTATTTGTATTTGTAATGAGTGATGTTGAGTATCTTTTCATGTGTCTATTAGCCATCTGATGTCTTCTTTGGAAAAAATGTCTATTCACGTCTTCTGACCATTTCTTAACTGGATTACTTGCTTTTTGGGTGTTGAGTTTGATAAGTTCTTTATAGATTTTGTATACTAACCCTTCATTGGATATGTCATCTGCAAATATCTTCTCCCATTCTATAGGCCACCCTTAAGTTTTATTGTTTCCTTCACCGTGCAGAAGATTTTTATCTTGATGAAATCCCAATAGTTCATTTTTGCTTTTGTTTCCTTTGCCTCCAGCAACACATCTAGTAAAAAGTTGCTCTGGCCAAGGTCAAAGAGGTTCTGCCTTTGTCTTCCTCCAGGATTTTCATCCATTTCTTAAATTTTGTGTATGGTGTAAGAAAGTGGTCCAGTTTTATTCTGCGTGTTGCTGTTCACTTTTCCCAATACCATTCATTGAAGCGACTGTCCTTTTTCCATTGGATATTCTTTTCTGTTTTGTCAAAGATTAGTTGACCATATAGTTGTGGGTCCATTTCTAGGTTTTCTGTTCTCTTCAGTTGATCTATGTGTCTGTCTTTGTGCCAGCACCAAACTGTCTTAACAACCCTAGCTCTGTAATGTAACTTGAAGTCCAGAACTGTGATGCCTCCAGCCTTTTCAACAATCCTTTTCAGGATTGTTTTGGTTATTCAGGGTCTTTTATGGTTCCATACACATTTTAGGATTGTTTGCTCTAGTTCTGTGAAAAAAAAAATGTTGCTGGTATTCATATAGGATTGCATTAAATGTGTAGATTGCTTTGGGTGGTATAGACATTTTTTTTAAGATTATTTATTTATTTATTTATTTATTTGACAGAGAGAGATCACGAGTAGGCAAAGAGGCAGGCAGAGAGAGAGGAGGAAGCAGGCTCCCTGCTGAGCAGAGAGCTGGATGCGGGGCTCGATCTCAGGACCCTGAGATCATGACCTGAGCCGAAGGCAGAGGCTTAATCCACTGAGCCACCCAGGCGCCCCAGTATAGACATTTTTTAAATGTTTGTTCTTCTTATCCATGAGCATGGAATTTCAGAGTCTTAGCTATAGAAAACAAACTAATGGTCACCAGAGAGGAGTTGGGTGGGGGGATGGGTGAAATAGATGATGGGGATTAAGGAGGGCACTTGTGGTGGTGATTACCAGGTGTTGTATGG